>VYZM01008944.1:422518-488239 GCA_013398915.1 Dromas ardeola
AGAGAACGAAAAAAAAAAAAAAAAAAAATCGCTGCACTGACTTCAATACCTAAATAAGGCCTAGAAGCCCAGCTCTGAAAACCTTTGAACTAAATCGTAGCAGTGAACTTCAGCCCCCACCCAGCTGACATCTGAACCGCGGAAAAACTAGTCCAATTACACCCCAGCTCGGCAGCAAGACAAGGCAGCTGTACGAACGTATTAGCCTTTTGCTATCACATCCAAACCATCTGAAGTCGAAGTCACCAGCCCTTAAATCAGCAGCAGGAAGGCAGCGCTTCCAGCTTGCAGCAAGTCAGAGATGCAGCTAAAACTTCAGCCTTAAAACTAAAAAGTTTGGGCTTACCTGGGGGTCACCTTTGCTGAAGAGCACAAATTGCAAGGATAACACTATGTCACCTATGGGATTTCACGGGGTTTGATGCATCACCAGAAGAGTCTCAGTTCAAAAGATGGATTAACGGGTATTACCGGCGGAACACAGCTCCAGCACCAGCCGGCTCACATCTCAGAAGCAAACCCATGCGGCTTGTAAGCTGCCTTTCTACTTCAAGTCGGGATGTAACAGGGCGATGTTAAGAGTTCATCCTTCGGCAGTTTGCTAGTTAAATAAGGACTCCCTTTGATTTTAAATTACTTAAAAGTTCTTGATTAGACTAAGGCAACCTGACTAGAAACAGTTTTCATAAGCAGCATCACGCCATGAATACACTGACTTAAAGAAGACAATAAATGCGAGAAATCATCTAGGTTTGGCTATTAAGAGACAACCTGCCTGCAGCCACGTTTGCAAGGCACTTTATTTCTTCTCCTTTAGAACTGATGTAATCTTTCAAGAGCTGTAAGATTTAGAAAGCCACACAACATCGCAGTTGTTTTCCTATTAGCGTACCCCATGCAGAGAAACCCGGCAATTATCACCTTTGTGGAATGTGGTCTGCCTGTGTTACATTCGCTTTGACCTCCAGCGCGGGTCAAAAGATGTCACTTTCTGGAGAAGTCTGTGGCTATTGTGTCATCCAAACAGAAAATACTGCCCTTGCAGAAGGCCCGGGAGCCTTTTAAAACATGGTAGTATAATGCAAAGGAATTCCTGCGTCCTCCCTCTTGCTGTGTCACTCGACAGCTGGCTCCGCAAAAGGTCTTGCAGGATATTCCCACCTCAGGCATTTTTGTAGCCCTGCCAGGAGTATCACAGTCATAGTCAGTTCTATAGTAACCTCTTTTCAAACCCACCAAAAATGAGGTCCAGGCAAAATTAGCCAAATCGTACCTAGCGATGACCCCAATTCAGCTTTGCCAAAATCCTAACCCTTAAAAGACAAAATGCCCATGTCTTGAAAGAAACCAGGATTCAGGTCTAGAAACGTGCAGAAAAGTACGCTAAGTGAAAAATTCTGAATAGAATTCTCTTCACTCACAAATTAAACCAGCCCGAGCAGTTTCTGGTCCAACTCTGGCAAACCTTATTATTTGCACAAATAAGTCTCCTTCATATCACTCGCGTATCAGTCAAATAATTGCAGTGAAGCCAGCCGGTCTGTTAAAGCCCAGAAAGCCCAAGCTCGCAGGAGTCCGGCCCAGTTCATCATCATCCTTAATGCCTGCAAGAAGACAGACACACTATGGAGCTTGGTGCCTGCGCTGGAAGCGCCTCCGTAGGAAGGTTGATTAACTTAATGATATTTATATCATCAGTGGGTTATCTGCAATTCAATCAAAGAGCAATCAAGGTCTGTTTATTAGTGTATTTTGAAAAGGCATTTAGAACATAGGTTGGGTACTTATTGAATAAAACTAATAAATAAGATTACAAGAATCAAATCACTGCTCTTTGAAAATAGCACTTTCTGTGGCAAGGAGCGATTTACAATCATTACTGATTTGAAAAGGAATGAAAAGATGAAAGAAAAACATCAGCAGAAAAAGGGGCCGAGTGAGCCATTTATTTTTATTTTTTCAAGAGGATTTGCTATCAGTGTATAAACATCACACAGGATCACAGGATGGTATTATTTCTCATTGCAGATGTGTACCACAAGACTGGTCTCCTCAGTCTCCCAAACTGGTTCTAATATTTTTCTTGTTTGGATTGTAACTTGACCCGCACCTTCAATTCATGTTTTGTTCGTGTATACCTTTTATGCTGGATGACTTTACTTGTCTTCATCACCTCCGCAAGTCAGAAGGGGAACATTTTTAAAAGCTGTGGCGTTACTCAAGCTGTGAGGTGGGCGACTCGAGAGGAGCAACATCTTAAAACATTCTGCACAGGGGCAAGCAAAAAGTCAATAAGGAAATACCATCGTTAGACTCTTTTTAACTTGCTGAAAGTGTGAGACAGCAGTTCATTTCCTGATCACTCATGTGGAAATGGTAAAAAATAATTAAGAGCAATGACTAATCAGCAAATCAAAGCAAATATTAAATAAGCAAACGTGCTTTCTACCATCAAGTTCAGTCTGCAAATGAGCAATGGCATTCAAAAGTTTAGCCTTTAGACCAATTAAAAAGGGTACATTAAAAGAAAAAAGATTTGGTTTATGGCTACGTCATGTTAGAACATCAGCAACAGGAGTTACGGGAGCTGTTGGAGCCACGTGCTCAAGACTGGAACAAAACACGAGGAATTGTTTTAAAGTCAGAAATAAATCCTATACCAAAACAAAACGTGAGTATACATGGGAAAAGCAAATTCTCCCCTTTGCTAATATCCTACCCCAATTACATTTCACTGCTGCTTCCGAGCTGGCCGTATCGCAATGGCAATAATTGAATGTGGGGTCCTGACTGGCCTGGGAAAGCATTCGCTCTGTTTCCTGTCCTCCATGTAGAGCTTGCGTGGTTTTAGGGCTATCCAGGGGGACACTAAAGCTGCAGATTAGGAAAAGACATTGCCCCCCCTTTGGTAATGAGGTGAGCAGGCCATCTGGGAAGAGGCTCATGGAAGCAGTTTGCCATAACACCAGGGAGGCACGTCACCGGAGCAAATGAAACGAGCAGGACAAGCAATGCCCAGACTCAGGAAGCTCTGGTAGATGCACCCCTCCTTTTTCCCTGTGCCCATTTCAGTTCTTCTCTATTATATATTTTCAGATCTGCCTTACGGCATTGGTATACATCAGCCCCTGAGCTCCCAGTTGAGCTATGCCCATCTCTGTTCAAAAGACGACCAATGCCACCCTGAATTGGTCCACTGGCTCCACTGAAATCCACCAGGAGCTCCCCCACCACTGTCTACTCTATCACAGTATCTTCAACCTGCTCCTCTCCTCAGCCCCCACGTGCTGCACATGTACTCCAGAGAGGAAACAAAGGCTTGGTCCACAAACATCTTTAGGTTAGAGATTAGTCTAGTAACTTTTATGAAGCCTTTCTTCATCATACGGTTTAGTCCCCCGATATATTTTTTGTAAGCACTAGAGGAACATAGTTTTGGGGGGAATAAATAAGCACCATATTGATACAGAAAACATGTCCTACTTGCCTTGTTGGTGGAGTTTGAACTCAAAATACCCACCTCTGAGCCTACCTGGATTCGTAACTCCATTTCCCTTTCCTTTTCTCCTTGGGGTCTGCCCTCAGACAGGTCCTTACCGCTCCCTTCTCCCTGCCGGAACCTGAAAATGAGGATTCAGTCTCCTGTTGCAGAGCATGACTTGGCCCTAATTTCAATTCACCACAGCTAACTCTATGATATGGAAACTCCAAACAGCGGCTGTAGCACTACCCCTTCTCAACGCACTGCCTTTGGTAAATCTGTTTACTGAATTCTGTCCTTTTCTTCCACTGATAAAGTTATACTTGCCACTAAGATGAAAGAATGAATACGGTCCTTGATTTTTAAAGAAAACTGTCATAAGTTTGCAATTCCTGTCTGCTGAGCATCAATCTTTTGAAACAATGCACGAAGGACCCATGTAGTAGTGGCTTAGTGTCAGACAGGGAAACAGCAGTGGTTCTTGTAAGCAAATCCTGTGGGTAGAAGACAAAACATCAGACTGATTATGATGGAATCTCTTTTCCCAGATTTGCAAAGCACTTTTGCAAGGGAGATCCTTGGCAAAGAGTCGCATCGTACATTGGACTACGTTCAGCCCTGATACAAGGTCATTGAATTTAATAAGGAATGAGGGTAGTCTATTAGATGTTAAATTCTCAGAACATAATTTGATAATAGATATCACATGATTAAAACTTCAGAGAGTTAAGATGAGGCAGAGGAGGGCAAAGGCAGGAAAGAAACCAGAAACAAGTCACCATGCAAAGGAAAGCTCATTACAATTGTTTCCAGGCATTGTAAGTCTCCTCCTGCTCAACAAGCCAACCATCTGGTTGTCTTTATACTGATCCAAAATATGTATTTGCTGGGCCATTTGTACCATCAGCTAACTCAAGACAAGGATGCTCGGACACCTGGGGACCACAGTGTTGAGACAACACTGGGAAGGAAAACATCAGCTTCAGGGGCAATGAGCTTTAAAAAAAAAAAAAACAAAACACCACACACACAGCTGCCAGGGTGGCCAGGAGGATAAGGCAATGAGAAGAAACACATGGACCGCTTGCAATTTGCAAAACACACGAACTCCTCCCAGTAATCCCATTTCCTCCCATTGTTTAGAAGAACTTCTAGCAGGAGGGTATGACCTGAAAGGAAAAGAGCAGCACGCCAATCCTCTACCGTATGGTTGAGATGGGCTGGTGCATGAGTGCTGCACGGTGAAACTAGGGAGGCAAAAAGATTTTAGGATTTGCAAGTGCACATGGGATGGAAATTAAACCACCGCACCTGCGCTCTGACCCAGCACCACCATCACAGCTGATTTCTAATTCCAAAGTGTTCATCAAATCCCATTGCTGCAACCAGGCCCGGTCATGGACACTCTAAGGAAAGACTCCTTGACATGATGGAGTCTTGTACAAAGCTACAATACCTCAACACATCTCTCAATCACATAGAAAACGGGTATTTTTCTTCTATATACTTTCAGCAGAAGTGTTACTTACCTTTAATTACATTAAAATAAATGTCTAGCACTTTAAAATAACAGGAAAAAAAATGCAGCAAAGCCCATCTGACATGGAGATCAGCTTCAAGACAGATCAAGGTCATTTATGCAGGTCTATGACAGAATCAAGACCAATACAAAACCACTGGATCAGACTGAAAGTTGTGGGTGGTGTTTACCTGGAGTCCCAAAATGTGAAAGGGAGAATGAAGACTAGCGGAAAGCTAACACGCAGCCACCCTGACATCAGTGGGAGTTTCTGCCATTGATTTGGTCATACACAGTATTTACCAAGCTAGAAGAGATTTTTCAGAAGTGTCTTTTCCAAACCAGAAAGGAAAGTCTGTTGGAAAGTTAAGGACTGATGTAACAGACTGTTCCACTGCTGGAAAAGTACTAAGAACAGCACATAATGTGCTGGTGGACACCGGGTTGGACAGGAGCTGCCACGCACCCTTGTGACAAAGACGCGTATGGTCTTCTGGGCTGCACGAGAAAGAGCCCTTCCCCTCTGATCAGCACCAGTGAGGCCACATTTGGAGCTCTGGGTCCAGTTCTGGGCTCCCCAGAAGGTGCTTAAGGGAGCATCTGACATCACTTATGGTTGGACTAGATGATCTGAAAAGTCCCTTCCAACCTAGGCAATTCTATGATTCTACACACGGAGCTGAGAGGGCTGGGACTGTTCAACCTGGAGAAGAGAAGGTTCGGGGGGACAGATCTTATCCATGTATATAAACGGATGGGGGGAGTAAAGAAAACAGAGACAAAGTCTTCTCAGTGGTGTCCAGTGAAAGGAAGAGAGGCAACGGGCACAAACCGAAATACAGGAAATCTCATTCAAATGTAAGAAACTTTCACATAAGGGACTGGAATAGGATACCAAGAGAAGTGGAGTCTCCATCCTTGGAGATATTCAAAACCCAATTGTACACCACCATGAGCAACCTGCTCCAATTTACCCTCCTTTGAGCACGGCAGGGTTGGACTAGATGATCTGCAGAGGTCCCTCCCAACATCAAATATTCTGTGATTTAATATGCTTCTTGAATATAATTTCAGTTGCAAGACTGAAAAAAAGCTCCCAAATTCAGGCTTAGCTATAGAGAAAAAATTGCCATTCACCACCCTTTATTCAGGACATTTTTTTTGGAACATCGTGCATTTTACTGCACGCTTGGGAAGTTTTCTGGAACAGCAACAAAAGCTGAGCTTCCAAGCACATGATTAGAAAGCCAGATATTAACCCAAATGCTTCCTACTGGAAAATTTATTGCCAATGCGTGCGAGGCAGATGAGATTTGGGAAACAAATTCTTCTAAACTATGGGATGAAACTTTCCAAGTTTAGATTTGCATCCGCTTTTTGGAGCTTGAACTTAGTTTAGCTACTGATTCCAAGGGACGGTTTTCTGAATATTCATCATTCAGCTAAATTCACACCAGGAACCAGTAATGATAATGAGGAAAATGATACTCCCATCTTGAAGCAGTAGCTATTCTCATACTACTGCTATTGTAAAAAATGCTGACAGTCTCGTCTTTAAAATAAGGCAAAAGATGGGAGGGAAGGGGACACATCACCAAAAAAGAAAAAAAAAAAAAGAAACTTAAAAAAAAGAAGAAACCAACAACCCACAGCTCTGAAAAGGAAACGGATAACGATGTGCCTTTATACAAACATAAAAACTATTCTTGAGTTTCAGAAGACTGTTTTTTCTTATGGTTGGTTGGGTGATTTTCAGTTTAAAACCAAACTGACACATGTTTTTTTAGATCGTCGGTGCTCTTTCACACACGGTGTTCTTTCCAACTTTCAGACCTTTAGCACAAGAATAACCTCAGCCTTTTTGCCTATGTTTCACCTGGCTTACCCCGAAGTGACAAGTTCCTTCCAAATCGGATTTAGAGCCTTCGGAACTGCTCAGCTATCAAAAAAATTCCCTTTCTGGGAGCCGCCTTCCAACATGACCTCTAGCCTTCTCATCAGCCGGATGGCTGAAGAACCAGCAAGAAATGTTATTTAAATGAGGTGAGAATTTCAATTACACAAACCCACTTTTCTTCTTCCCAATGATAAAACTTAAACTTCATTAGATTTTCAGATATGAAAGTGGATCGATGTGCAACATAAGGAAGTTTTGTAAAAAGAGGTTTTACAAAGCACGATATTTTTCTACTTGCTGTAGATTAATGATTATTCCTTCGGGACTTGCCTTCAGACCTGAAATAAAGAGCACATCAAACCATTTTCTTTTTCGCATTTACGAGCAGAATTTTACTTCAAAATCAAACTTTGGGCTAAAAAATAAAATATAATATTCTTTATAGAATTACTTTTAAAAAAAATTTTGAAACACACTGAAAATGTTTCCCAAAATTCGGGGGGGGTTTCCCCCAAAGAATATTGCACACACTTCCTGAAAAACAGGTTTTTTTGGTTAAAAAAAGTTTAGAAATTATAATGTTGAATTAAGAACATAATGGAAATTTTGTGGAAAACATCGGAAAAAAGACAATGAGCTCATCTGGTTAAAGCAGTCACTGAAAACAGCTCCTCTTTAAGAAAAGACAAAACCAAAAACAAACAAAAAACCCTACCATATCGCAGATACCTATCTCGGACATCAAAAGTGCTGTGAATAAGGTAAGAGTTGCACTGCAGAGAGATACAGCTAAGGAAAATGAATGAAATTGGTTGCTTGACTTCAGCCAAGCTAGAGGTCCTCTTAATAAACTGAGAGCAACGTTTACTTTCTCCCTGCCTCCTCTTATTTCAAGAGACAGAGACTTTAAAGTCGTATCATCAGGGTGGCACAGAAGGCCAGGGAGAACTAGATGGAAAATAATACAGTAAAAATTTTGGGTGATGTCAGTACACAGAGAAATTTTTTATCTAGAAAAGCGAATGAGGAATTTCAGCAACAGCCCCAATGTCTCACCCTCAATGTATTCCAAAAATACTTGTATAATTTTAAGCACATTTTAAAGAACGCTTATTACAAAGAAGAAAATTGTACAGAAGCGTATATATAGAGAAGTTTCTTTTAAAATATTTTGAGACATAACAAAAGCTGTTTTAACAAGTAAGCCAGATACTTAAAAGTGGCCTATATTCAGCCGGTTCCAGCCAGCTCCATAACTTCTCCCCGTATACGACAGCTATAGACCTGACCCGGGTTCCCATTAACTCATTGCATGAGTTCTATTCTTTTGTTAAAGTCGGGGTGCAAGAACATGCTTAAATAACTGAGAGATCTGTAGGAAATACGGAAAGACATATTTCACTGTACTAAAAGCAAGGAACGGTCAATGTTTTAATGAATCAATTATATTTCAGAATGGAATTCTGTTTTGTTTTACATTTCCTTCCCTTGTAAATGGCATGCCAGCTTCAATACTTCACTCAATAAATGACTACTAAATGAGTGCAAAGTTACAGGCACGTTGGTCTCTATGACAGGCCATACATAATCACCATAGAAATATATAATTACACCTGTCAACCTCATCTCATGCAATTGATTCGATAACTAACAATGTCAGTAGCAGGCTAAGCTTAGAGGTCTCCCTGTGTGAAAATACTCATACATGGCTAAACATCTTGGTATTTTAATTGCCTGTCATACTGCCAAGGTTCCTATATTGTACCTATCTCCACAGCAACAGGCTGGAATGAGTAAAACACATTTAATAACTGAAAAAAGTGAATTTATAAGCTTGCAGTTATTTTACGGCTCTTACAGATGCTGCAGAACATTCTGAAGATAGCTGGAGATGTAGCTGTATTGGAGGAGAACGGGGTTTTTTCTTCTCTGGGCGGATTGTGTGTATGTGCGCGCTATGAAATAAAACTCATCAGATAAATCTGAAAATTGTTTCTAATTACAGCTACTGGAAAGGTCAGCTCATGCCTGGAAGCGTACACATGTCCAGCTTGACAGGACATTTAATCTCAACACACCAGGAGTGGTTGTGTAAAAACAGCTTTTTAAAGGCTCCTAAGGACTTAATCACGACATGTTTGTTAATAATAATTATCAATATTCCATCTAATATTCTAAATTACTTGTAAGCTGCGCTGCACTGAAAGGCTCTAATGTGCCCAAACGCTAACCCCACTGAACTCGATGGCCGGGCTTCCCAGTGCCCTTAGCAGCGGCAGGATTTACGTCTACCGTCTGGCAGCCTGTGCTAATTGCACATGAAGACGACAAGGGCAAAGTCTTTGTGGCCTGAACTTTTAACAGTGACAGAGTAAAACCAAACAGACTGGGTCAGGGAGAGGTACTAAGCAGAGATCCACAAGGAGATGAAAGACCAACAGACACTGGGAGCTGATGGGAAAGAGAATGAACTCTTTCCCCAGGAAACAGACAGGAACCAACAAAATATATGACCGGTAAAAAAATAATGTGGAAAATGAGGAGGTAAACAGGTGGAAGAACTGCTCCACATGTTAGCAATGGGTAGATTTTGGAGGCTTCCACACTTCAGGACTTTAAAATCAACATTGCAATGTAAATTCTGTTCACATTTTCTCTAGTACAGACAAGCCTCCACCTACATGAAATTTCTATGTCAAAAGTTAAATTGCTTTCAAACGATTCATAAGTTCAAGATACTAATGAACAAAAGTAAACAGCATCATTGAAGAAATCCTTCTACTCACCGGCACAGTAACAGAACACGAGTGGGTGTGAATGCTCAGATGTTTAGTTGAAATAGAGTAACATGTCTCTCCCACCTTACCCGCTCTGCAGACCCGCCAGGCTGTACTCTCTCTCCGATGACTGTTCTCTGGGCCTCTTCAACCCTCCTCTGTGTTTTGGCTGCCTTTGGCTTTATTTCTTAGACTCATCCAACATCGCCATGAACCAAAATCCTTAAACAGAAAGAGAAAAGGTGCAATTCCAAAGTCATCACAGAAGCAGCAGAAAGCAGTGACAAGTTTCACCTACAAACAACGGCTACCAAATACTTTGCAGTCAAGAGGTGCATACCATGGCAGAAAGATGAGCCGCGACACCCGTGCTTATTTGCTATGAACACAGGGAGGGGATGGAGGGCAGATGTTAAAGGCTATGAATACAGAACACAGGAAAGCAGGAAAATAAAAACCACTTTACCTTCTTGCTTTAATTTACAGTAAATAAAACATGCCAGAACTTAGAAAACAGCTAAGCGGCAAACACCGTTTTTATAAGGGGGTTATCAACCTCATGGAACTTATCTCCAAAGAGAGGATTTACAGAACAAAAGAGAAATAAAAGTCTCCTGTAAAGCCCAGCAGAGCCTCTTGTTCCCCAATTCAGGTCTGAAAAGCAGAATAAGCCTGGTAGTGCCAGGCAAACGAGCCTTCCTGTTGAAAACTGGAGCAGCAGAGAATTTATTTATAGCAACATTCAATGGCCAGATTGAAGGGGGATTTCTCACATGAATCTTCAAGGTCTGAAGCACTTTTAGACCTTCTGGAAGGAGATGACTTCTAAACAAGTCTGTACCAGAACTGCCATGAGCACAGCAGGACCGTAAACACACACCAATTTCACCGATTGCTCCGTCTCACGGCGGCAAACACATCAGTTGGGAGCGGGGAAAAAGCTATCAGGGTGCACAGGAGGGATACGGGACCCAGAGGACGTCAGGACAGACATTCACCTGGCCAAGCACTCACCCCACCTTACTTCTAGTCTGGTCAAAAGACCCACTTGCTGAGAGCCAAGCCACAGTACTGCCACCACCCCGTCTGCCGAGATAAGGTCATTGTATCCCGCTTCCCAACACAGCCAAGTACCTCCCCACGGGCAGGACGGGTTCCTCACTGAAATAACCGCATTCAACTTGCTTCCACTGTCTTTGTTGGAAATAGCACTCGAGTGAGAAAAAGAAAAACCAGCAAAACGCAACCAGTGGTGCCTGTGCGTACATAAGCAGGTGGAGACTCACATTTTCAGCCGGCGTAAGTAGGCATCACCACGCGGAAGGAAACAGCACTGTGCTGATTTTCACTGCTGTGGAGTAAGCCCGTAAACAAATACACAACTCAGAAGTAGGTACAGGTTTGCCTCCCTGGTTTTCAGGGTAGGTACCAGTTGCCATCACACACTGGCCAAGCATTCTTGGAGCTGCTCCAGGACATCAATCTAGCATGCTTTCAAGCCGGTCCTCGGAGAGCTCAGCTGTCCAGAAGACTTCCCAAAGGATGTATTTTCTATATCCTTTCAAAGCAGAGATGCCAGAATAACTCTCAGCTCAAAGAATTTTACAGGGTCTTTTATACTCATTGTAGTACTTAAGAAACAGTAAGGGTATCACAGCTCCAAGTAGTTTATAATAGAGATGATCCACAAAATTACATTCAAAAAGCCTTTCGTCCACACAAGAGTTACTATCTTCTCTGCCCATTCGTCCTAACAAAACCCCAAAGCAAGGACACTTCATAAAATCTTTATAGTTTTTCGTAGCAGCGTTTGCAGGAAGAGGTCTGCAAATTTGAAAGAACTGCTTTTTCTATCAGCTTAGTTTATTGTTATTTTTGCTAATTAGGCTCATTTTTCCCTTGCAAACAAAATAAACTAAAAGGAAAAGATATTGTTCCTTTATAAACAAGGAAAACGTCAAACTACCAAAGTTCAAAATAATGATTATTAGAATCCCTTTCAAGCGAAACATTTTTTTCCAAAGATGATTATACATTTTAAACACCGTTCACGGAGCAACTGAAGCTCAACAGCTGAATGAAGCAAAACCCCGAGCTCCCCCCTGAACAGAAATCACGGCTGAAGCGCGGGGGGGACCAGGGCAGGAGCCGAGGACAGGGTGCTGCTCATCACATCCTCCACGGGATGGGTCAGCACGGCTGTCTGATGGCCAGGAGCACAACGCCAGGTTACACCAGCCAAGAGTCAGCCCCGATATCTGCAGCTGAATTTTCAAACCACAGACAAGGCCTAATTCAACTCCCATTAAAGTCAATAAAAGCCTCCCATTGATTCCAGTCGCAGTTGGATCAGGGCCATACTGATATTTACTAGAAGCCAGATACAGGTCTTATTACTTTTATACAGTTACACATCAGATCCTTATTCCCTCCATTATTTACGGGCTTGCAAACAAGCAAGAAATTCTGATCACACAGTCATACAGACCTCCATTTGCATCCTTGATTGGCACGATGAGAGCCGCAGAGAAGGGTTTGAATATGGATTACGCAGAGCGATGGCGCACAAAAACCTGCAGGACGCAGTAAAGCAATCAGGCAGCATAAAGGCATTGAAATGGAATTCCTTGGAGAAAGGGATCATTAAGTGCTTAACAAGCATCACTCTGTTATATCTGTTTTAGTGATGTTAGCATAATTTTAATTGTTACCATCCAATCTGTTGTGATAGCTTTAGAGTTATCAAGATGCTAAATATTTTATGGTGACATTTGAACAATCAAAGATTAGCCGCAAAGCCAGTAGCCCAATGCCTGTGAATAGACAAAAAGAAGGAACTATTTTCTGTGTGGAACAAAGACAAGACAGAAAGATCAACACAATTAAATATTAAACAGAAGTAATTACATAGGCAGCTAACTAATAACTCAAACACCCTGTATTTTATTATGCATTTCCAACCAGCCAATTAAATTATACAATATTCTGAATGTGCCTGGCATATCCTGCTCCATGGTATGTAATTTAGCCAAGTTTTCCTTCTGGTATAGACGCTTCTTACTAAAATTTATAGTGAGCCAAAGAAAGCATGCAAGACAAGGGGTCCTACTTTGTGCTGAGCTGACAAAAAAAAGCGTAGTTATTCCTTCTAAGAAGCGTCAAAGTCCTCGAGTCCTATATAACTGCTAAAGAATTGGCAGATGCCACTTCAAGCCAGCACCTTCAGTGAAATTAAGATATGACATATTTGGCAATTTTGGGCCTGGGTCACACCTACCTGAGCAGGTCATGGAGCCAGGACGATACACATAGTTCCAACCTGCACGCAGGCATTTTGCAGATGTAGGGTTCATGAAACCAGTGGATGGTAGGCACAAAATATAACTGAGGATCTGAGTTACACAGACTTGAACAGGCTCGTTCACTCGCTTTAAAATTACATACCTGCTAGAAATGTTTGCTGAATCGGGGCCGTAAAGGTTATTTGCAAGTGATCCATAATTAAATGCGAACTGCTGCTCCCAACAGAACAGTAGCAAGTGATAATAATGATAATAAAGCTAAACGTTATCCGGAACAGAGGCAAAGGACATAATTATTGCCATATGACATATGGCAACACTAGGGTTTAATACGCTGGTAAGAACAGCTTGCAAAAGCTTTGGTAACACAGGGCTGAGACTTCCACCTGGACGCGTAAGGATCCAGGCTGAGATCTGACAGGTTTTCAACTTCTTTGGAAAAAACTCGGAACCCAGCAGCATACACTGCCCTTCAATCAAATGATAATACTATCTAACAATTTTCATCTTAATAGCTCATCTCTGTCTGATTAGAATATGAATGTTTTTTAGTCATTCAACTCGTGCTCATAAATGGGTATTTGGAAATAACGTATCTCAGGAAAAACGTTATTCTCTACCTGCAAGGAGAAAGAACATGCCTCAAGGTTTTTGGATTAATCTGATTAGTTAGGACATCACAAGGCTCAGGCTGGCAGGGCTTAGAAGGGCCCTGCTAACTCAGGGTCACGCTAAGACACCTGAGGATCTGGGTACGTTAAGCTCATCAAGGTCAGACAGTGGCCTCTGTAGCCAGTGTCACCTAAAGACCTACAGACTCTTCTGTGTGGGCTTTCAAAGGTAGTGGTGATGCACAGCTAAAAAGGACACACTCCCAGTTTGGTCATTCAGCATCTACTTTGCTTCTGATACTGGAAGCTCAGAAGCTGCCAGCTCAGTACTCATCAGGGAAGAGACTTCCCAGCCGATGCGCAGCGTTTTCAGTGCATGCTTCCTGCTAACTTGAAAACAGGAATCACAAAAGGTCCCGTTGAACCTATGAAGGAGACGAGGGCAAAGGTTCAGGAATAGCTGCTGGTCCACACATTCCCCGTGATTCTTAAAGGGAAATCTCTTCTATTTAGCAATTGTAGAAGCTACTGTCCTTCCTTCAGATGGAGTCCCCAGATTGACATCAAGGTACTCTACCGTGGCAATAGAGCTTGCTCTGTAGACCGTTACTGCACCTCTCCACTGGCGATGGGGCCTCTGAGAAAAGAAACTACCTAATGCTATGAAGGTTTTTCTTTTTTTTCAAGCTCAGGCAGTGATGCTTTTTTCTGTTACAGTCAAAGGTCGAAGTTCTGATTCCTGCTGCCAAAGGGAGCAGGGCAGTGTGCTGAGTTAGTCCATGGCCAATTCATCTGTGAGACAACGTTGTTTTCCAGCTCACTGTGGATATATTCAGGAAATGGATGGTAAGAGCTTCCAGGCAATTTCACAGCCATTGACACTGGGCACTAGGCCAATGCCAAAACATCGGTCAGTGCCTGCCGTACAGGGCTTGGTGACAGGAGCGGCTGCTAGCCACTTCCTCTGGTATCTTGAAAACAATGGTACCAGTTTCCCTCCAGAACGTGTGCTAAACGTGTTAATAATTTGATTTAAAAAGGTAGCATCAGCTTCATAAGCAAAAAAAAAAGCTTTAGAATAATTAAGAACAGTATTTTTTAAATTATGCTGACAGAACACAAGAGGACTCCACTCGGACCATCTAAGGAGAAAATTAATTAGTAATTGGGCATCTTCCTTGATACATCTAAAACAGTTCTGTGTTGCACCCCTGGCAATGAGCTAGAAGCACCAAGAGCTTTGACACCGCATGGCACTTTCTCCAATATTTTTGTGCATGCTTAATAAAAAGAAAAAAACTCTCCAGAGGCAGAAGCACAATAATCCAGTGGAACATCAAATAAGGGGGCTCAAGACGAAGGATTTGGGAGGCCACATGTAAAAGGAAAGAGGTGTTTATGCTCAGCTCCTGCAAATCCCATCCAAAGATCCTACCGACAGTTCAGCCTACGAAGAAAAGGGATGTAGGGGGAGACCATAACACCAGCATTATCTCAGTGACTCTCACAGCAAGCTCTGACCGCACTGAACGCTCACGTGGTGTCTCCCTGACCTTTTTCCTGACACTGGAGAAGACAAGGAGAACCCACAGGCCATGCATGAGACCACGCTGCCACTTCAGGACGAGGGGTGCAATATTTGCTGTCTGCAAACAGCAGGAGCAACTCAGGACTCAAAGCTGCTTTCCTGGATGTCTGGGTAATTTAGAAGCTTTTTCTTGAATCACATTTCTTGTAACAGTTTCGCAGCTATTCCAAATTGCAAACACTTCAGCCAAGTCTCACGAGTGCCATTCAAAAAAATGAAACCTCTTTAATCTTTTCGGTAGGAAAATCAACTTAAGTGGATAACTACTCTTTGTCATCTGAGCTGAAACTGGTAAAATACTTGTATCATAAGAAAGCTTCAGAGCAAAGATATTAGCTAGAAAGAATAAAACCAAGAGAGTGAAATTCTCCAGCCGTGATGATAAAAGTCTGCAAGGTTTAAAAGATTCAATAAGTATTTGATATATTATTTTTAGCTAAAGAAAAACAGCATTGTGCCTATTAGACATTTCAATTTACTTAAAATAATTGTGCCTCTGTAGTTTACAAAGGAGTGATTACATACAATGTGACAATTGTATTACTTATTACCCTTGACATCACTTCAGTGAGGGTCACTCTAGTTAAATATTTCATTTGTTATAATGTCCATCTTCATCAAGCTATTTTTGAAGCAATCTGAAAATCTTAAAACATTTGTTTCTTTGTCTTGCAAAAAAGAGGGCCCTGTTCATTTGTTCCCTTTAATACATAGCAAATTGCTGTAGCATTTCACAAAACCCTTGAAAGAAAAGGGCATGTAAGAGAAATTCAAAGTAATTCATTGAAAACATCCTTTTCTCACTTTTTTAGTCCTTTCCGCTGTTAAACACTCTGCCTAACTAAGTCCAGTCTCTGTCAGAGAGGCAAAGATGCTTTATGAACACTATCCTCATAAATATTCTGTGTTTGAATGAACAAGACGAAGGATACTTGACATTTAAATGCTTCTTACAATTTCATTTATAAAGCAATACTCTGATATCAAAGCATGCCTCCAGAGCTACACATGAAAAAAAAATACAGCCTTCTTAGATTCCTGCATATGTGTCTTACACATCAGAGACACATCACCATTTTCTTAAACCCGTAATGAACCAAATTCTATTTGTTGAATCATAACCACCAGTGTACCACCATTGACAAGTACTCAGCACTAAGCTTTGGTAGCTACAACTTACCTATGAACCTTCACAACAGAAGCAGGTTTATGTCCTGGTCAGACCATGGGGAGCTGTAAATTATGACTTATTGCATGGAGCCCTGGGGAGTGGAGGAAACGTTACAACAGTGTAACCAATATCAACAATAGTAATAGCTCTTTCTGAGATGGATTATTATGCATAAAATTATTTAGGGGGTTAACGGTATTGGGATTAAGTGTATTCTCTCTTCTTGTGGTTCTGACTAATTTCTACTTCATCTGCCATGAAGGAGAGACTACGTCTTCCCAAGAAGAATTCTCCCTCCATATGTGAAATGGATAATGTCACATTTTCTGCCTCCTAATGTTTCTCCACGAGAAGGCACATGAGTTACGATAAATTTGTTTAAAGCCCAGCACCAAGCAAAGACAACATTTTCCTATGCCTGGAACCTATCATCACCTTCAACTCTTCTGAATATTTCTGGCTCCTGCTTTTTTATGATGAGACTTTAGATAGGAGGTATACGAGATTCCTGGAAATTCAAGAGAGTGTGAGTTAGGAGTAGGATTTGTCCTCAATGCACTGGCAGACCCAAAGCACATGGGTTAGAGCAGTGGCAAGATTGTTATTTGAATTTTGAGGATGATTTCAGCTTGCACCAAAAGCCCAGTCCAGGCTGAGGCTTTCTCTAAACTAACACCATTTGCTAACTGGAGTCAAAGATACCTTCTCCCCACTCTCAGTTTGATCTGCGTTACTACTTATAGAAGCAGGGGAGTGGGGGGAAGCCCAGACGGTTCCCCACCCTGTGGAGAAGGTGTCTCCTCAAGTATGTTTCCAGGTTAAAAGCAAGAATTCCAACGCAATACAGCACCTTTCCACCAAGTTGCAACCAAAGGTTTGCGTCTGTGCCAGTTTGATACTAATTCCTACTAAACCTGAATTTTCATTAGCATTCCCTTTACTCTTTCTGTAAATTAGGGAAAGTCTTATTAAGTATTTTGAGACGAGGATAAAAAGAATAATTTAAAAAATGCACCGCATTAATATTAATTAGTTGTTACTATTATTAATAGCACTACATACCTTCATACGGTAAATATTACTTCCTGCTTCTCACATCAGCATGAAATGAGCCCCAGCATGGAAATGTCATTGTGCAGATCTCAGCACAGGCAGAGCTGACCCCGGCCCTCAAGAATTAATGCACAGCTTTAAAGCAAGTCACACCAGAAGCATATATTACTTTATGGGTTTCTCTGTAAAATAACCTACCCCTCTTTGAGGCACGGTTTAAAGACAGAGCCCACAGGACATAAATCACAGGTGCTAAAAATACAAACCCCTTTAGGACATCACTCCATAATGGCAGCAGAAATCTTCACAGGAAAAGACACCTGCCCCAGCGACAGAGAATAATCACCTTCTCAAAAGCACGTGTTGGATGCCTGCTGGAGTTAGCAAGTTCAGAGTGCCAAGTTTTCCTTTGGAAGAGAAGACAAGTTACAAAATGCAAACCAAAAATCCGTATTTCCTCTCAAAAAAATAGAATTACTTTTCAAAAGGGTGAAGCATATGATAAAAAAAAAAATAGAGGTGTAATGGTGCACTAAGGTCTCACACACAACTCCCTGGGAAAGGCCTCCCCATTCTTGCACCCCAATTACCAAATGCAATCAAACCAATACCATTAGAATCAGCTGCCTAACAGCCACCCTCACTTATTTGCTTTACTTCCCTAAGCCACCAGTAAGAGACAAATTCGGGCAGTTAATTGTAAGAAAGAAGTCTTTCTCCAAGTTTTTTTTTGAAGATGCACCAGCCCATCAGGTTTTTGCAGCAATACTGATTGCTGTATCAATGATTTTGAACTAATGCTGGTTTTCTTCCCCTTTCTATCAAAATAACAGTGCCCTATTACTTAGGCCATTTTCTTTGGTCAACGAGATTTCCCAGCTGCCATGGGAAGTGTTAAAGTGTCAATACACAGTTTCATCCCAAATTTGAATAAAATGTCTAGTATTTATCCCATTTTTAAAAATGGAGCACTTTATCAGGCTTCAAGCTTTTGATGAGCTTAAAACACATTGCTTCAAAGTTTCCCTTTCCTCATCCTATTCACATTCTACTGAACATTAGAATAATTTTATGGAGTATAATCCACGTGCATCCAGAGGATACAGAAACGTTCAGCAGAAAGAGCACAGTTTGAAAGAATCCCCATAGGTTTTGTCAAACCAACATTATCTTACCACAAAACATCTGACACATTTTGCTGATAATCCCAAAACCAAGAAAAAGAGTGTCATCAGATATTACTTGAAGAACTGGACAACACGCAACTCAAACCAAACAGCAGATTTGGTACCAGCTTTCTCCTCCCCTCCAGATGGACTTGCATTACAGAGGGCCCAGCTCTGTAGAGGCTACGGCATCTATTCACCTCTGAGTCACAGCGCGATAACTCTCCAGGTGGCATTGAAATCTTCTAAATACCTGAGAAGAATGCATTTTGGGCCAAAAGGAGGTTTTTTCTCAGATCTAAAGGCACTGATGCAGCCTTTCTGCCATCTACTCACCTTGCCTTCCTCACTCTCCTCGAACCAAGCGCTCAGTGTGCCAGTCTCCCAGCTGGTGGCTGCCACCAGAACCCTGCTAACTTCACAGGGGCACAGCCGACTTTGGGGATTTGCTCCACGATGTGGAGTACCGCCAGTTCAGAATGAAACTGCTTCCCAGGCTCTAGCAAAGGGTACTGATACTTTATGCCCACGTGCCAAGGTTGATTTGCTGAAGTTTATGATGCATTTCGTGGCTTTTAAGCTTTCCCTCCCCTCCTCCTTTATTGAAAGGCCTTAAATTCCAAAATAACGATCCAATCCGTGAAGAAAAAAAGTAATATCTGCATCACTCAGGAAAAAAAAGAGAATTTCAGTTTGATACGAAGCCAGTTTATCCATGAGTAAGGCTGGCCCGTTGCAGAAGCTCATAATAAGTGAAGCCTGCCTAACAGCTCTGATAATGAAAGGTATAAAGCTGAAAGGGAAGCTATTCCTAATACCCAGCTTGGACTATGAAATGACATTCCTTTCCCTACCAATTTTCCCCACCCTTCTGGCAAACGCCATCCGTGCTGCGTTATCATATATTCATAGGCACAGCAGAATTGGTTTTGTCATATGTTTTTGTTGGTCTTGGCTGGTGCTTTTCTGTTTCTGCATTTTTGCAATTAAATTACTTGATATCAAAAGTCACTGCCACACAAAGTGCAGCAGAGATAACAAAGTTAGCCCACAACAACTGCGAAAGGCAAAATAATAAAATAAAAATAAAAGAACGCTGTATTTCTATTTCACAGCTGGAAGTGGAAAAGATATTGAGAAAGCTTAGGAAAACATAAATAAAGATAAGAACAGTCATCCAAAAATCTGTGTCTCAGAGGAAATACCCTGAAGACATTATTAAAATATTCTGGATAATAGGCAAACATCAGGTTTTACCCAAGAGCAGCACTAATCCTGGCACATCTCCTGCTTTCGGCCATCTCGGAGGACATTCCTCCTGTGCACAGAGCCAGTTCATACACAAAACTTCCTTCGGAGATGCTAGCCAGGTCCCAGAAGCAGTGAAATTATCTTGTCAGCAGGACTCCCCCACTTGGGTGCAATATCACACTGACAAAGCACTCACGCTCCAGAATCCCGCTCTTGTCTGATTGCCATCATTTCAGAAATCTCCGCAATATGCTCCTGGAAGGGGCCAGACATAAAGCAAATGGAACCGAGCCTTGGATGGGGAATTGTCCCAGAAAGCACCCATGCTAGACATTGCACAGTCCTCAACCAGATGCTTCTCAAAAATGTTATCCTACTGGCACAATCCACCTAATTTCCGTGTCTCATTTAAGATCCCACGCTTCTTACATAGTCTGTCGAACAAGGCAGATGCCTTTCTCATTTGTCAGGGATTTTATTCGCCTTGCGGAAGCTTCCCTGCTGACTGCTGAATACTCATATGTATCCAAAAGTAGACCTTGTCCCCATTTATACTGACGAAGGAGCGAACGAAGACCTCACATGAGAAATAATTTCTTATGTATGTCTTCCTTTCCTGCCAACATCCCAGCTAAACCAGCCCCATTTTCCTTTGGACTAGGCAATAAAGATAATTGAAGCTTTCAACCTAATCTTGACCTCACCCTCCCAAAATGGCTAATATTGAAGCTGGCCACAAATTATCTCCCGCCGTATCATTTCCACCCTTTCCAAGTAGGTCTTAATTTTTCCCCTCCTCCTCATAAAAACCCCACCAATATTTTTAGCAACTTTTAGACTTAGTTTAAAGGCCTCTTTCATATTTGTTTTTCTTTCACACGTGGTGAGGAAAGAGCTCTCAAATATTCACATTCCCAGAAGGCTCGTGTGATGCATTTATTTACTCGCCATGTTTTGAACACGCAAGGAGGAAATAAAAAGGAGGGAGAAAAGATGGGAGGCAGATGCAGGAACAAGGGAACCTGCTACATCTAGGAACAGAGAACAAGTGTACCACAGACTGGGATAACCCTCGAGCTGGCTCTCTTAGATACACACATTCAACAACCAGTGAAATACGTAAGCATGGAAAAATCATCAGGAATTCACAAGTTCGGATTCTCCTGCATTTTTGCACCTTATTATTATTACCTGACTCATGGGGTCTCTCCAAGGAACAGGCTCCAAGCGTACCCACATTGAGATTAGAGACAAAAGCCCACTTTGGTTGCAGCAGTGCAGCCCTGTACCTGGCAGTAACACAAGCACGAATCACACGAGGTTTAGGAGCATCCCACACAGGCTAAGGGCTGAAGAGAGTCTGCCTGATCTCCCTACAGCGGTTCCCTCACAACAAAAAACGTGACAACGTCCTCATTGGAAATTACAGTGCCGGATATCCCTACTGCAGATAAGAGAGCACAGATAACAGGGTATCTTCTACACCCTTCGCCATCTACTGAAATAGATATAGCATTTTATAGCACTTAAGATTACCCCTTGAAACATGACTGCCACTCTAAAGCCCAAAGCTTCAGCTCAAGTTCACATCATTCCCCAAGAGCTGTATGTGGCCCACAGTAGAGAGGTACCAAAGAGGAGTGTTTTTAGCCATTCCCTGCTCCCACGCTCCCTCCTCAAATTAAAAGGCTGCGGCAAACACGGAATACAAACAAATTCCCCGTGTTCAGTGGCACACACCACATTTCTGCCCATTATTAGATGTGACAAACACAAGAGGGGGCAGAGCAAAGGGCAGGACACTTAGCGATCTTGTCATACAAAACTTCTCAAACATGCTCAGTGCAGTGTGGGATTACTCAAGGCTTCCCATGCGGTGGGTCAGGAACACCAGACATGCAGCAAAATGGCTTCCCGGGAAACCTAGCCAGAGAAAGAGGGAAAAACAGCCCCGTGCACATCCTTACAGGCACCCCGACATCAGTGTGCCTTTCAAGAATGGTTCACCACTTTGGTCCTCTCCTTAACTATCACCTTGTTACATTCAAACCATACCACTGGGCAAGATTTTGTCAGGTGCAGCCAGAGATCAGCTAACGCCAAGAATTCGGGGACAGGAAAACCTCAAGTTCCCCCGATCTTTTCCACCATTTGTTCAAGACGAGGAAACGCTGCTGGCACATCCCATTAACGTCCCGCTCCCCAGTGCAAACTGCAAGATGGTTTGTGCTAGGGGGTTTTAGCCTTCAATAAGCCGACAGCACAATCTGACAAAACGTATTCCCCCAAGCGCTATATTGCCTGCAGCGTCTACCTCTACCAAACCGCCTTCCCCGTAAACACTACCCTGGGTCTGATAAGTACATGGAAATGAAGACCATGCCATTCAAAAGAGAGGGGAAGGCTCTTGCCGATCCCAAGCACAAATGGTTTCTCCTTTCCTCCTTCTCTGGGAGTGCCAGGTAGCCGCCTCACACTGTGCTGATGTTCCATTGTTTATTTTTCAAGCATCTTCACAGAGCAGCTTTCCCATGCGGCGGCTCCCTTCTGCAGGCTCTGTTCTCACGCAGACAGAAGGCTGCACTGCCGCTGCCTTTTTGATCTCGCGGCAGAGGTGAGGGGGCTAGAGGAGGGGGATGCAGTGGGAATTCCCACCCGAATGCTATTGGTTTGCTTTTCAAGATGCTCAGCAGCACTGCACATGGCAATCCCATGCAGCAGAGCCTTTCTTTAAGATGATATCCACGCTATCCTCCGTGACCTTTATTCCCACTGTTTGCTTTCCTCCGAGGTTGACTCCAGCCGTAACCGACACCAGAGCATCCCCACCCCCATGGCTCCTTTGTACTGGCTCACAGGAGATCAGCATCTCCATCCTCTCGACTGTTTCTCCTGCCAGCAGATGCTAAATACAGAGGGAGGAGTGAAAAACCCTGGCAGAATAATGTTTGTGTGAGCAACCGCCCTCTCCCATGTGGTTCCTGCAACTTGCTTAACCTCAGCCAAAGCATGCCAGGGATGAAGGAGGTTGCAGGACGACACGGCTTTCCTCATGAGTATTCTTTTGCTCCCTTGCTGGCACCTCCTTCCTCCCAGCCGAGACCCCAGTTACGTCTTTTCCACCAGTTCCATATAGGTGGCAGAGCCCAAAAAACAACAGAAGGGATATTTAAATGGCTTTCTTTTAGAGAAAAAGCAGCAGCGGTGGCTGTCAAAAGAAAATCTACTCAAAAGTTTTCAAAGGGATTAGGGGAAAGCAAAGGCAATCCAGTCAATAACTGGAAAAGGCAGGGCGTCAGGAGAGGAGAATCACATAACCAGCATGCCTTACATGCTCCTGGAGAAGTCAACTCACTACATTTCACTTGCATTTCTTCCATCTCATAGAAAAGGGCTGATGACTCTTGAAAAGTCTGCCTTAGACTTACTCCGTTTGTATTGGTAGTGTGCTTTGAGACCAGAGCACGAGAAAAATCTTCAGAAATGTTGCGAGACAGTTGTACCTGAGGCCTTCCAGTTGCTTTCTAGAAGTGACACCAGGAGTAGTCTATGTGGAAGAAGAGTCAAACAGAGGTTTAGACTTCCAGTGGACAGGATGGAACAGGAAGGAAAGATGGCTGTAGGCTCCTTACCTTCTGAAGACATTCTGACAAAGTCTTGCTGCAGTTAATGCCTACTGATTCAGTTGCTAGTGTTGCACAGAGCAAAAGAATTAAAATCCGTCTGAGTTGTTTTAGACCCGATCCAAGCCCCTGCCCCAGCCACTGCCTTCTGCTATCTAATCAAACGCTTCTATGTGTTGCTTCTATTTGTACAAACCAAGATAATTACACTTCCTTGTTCATAAGTCTTTCTCAAAGTCTCAAAAACCAAGAGTGCATTTCAAAACTACTAAAACAACGTAATTAAACTGGGGGGGGTGTCTTTGACTGTGTTAAAATATTGTCCAATATAGAGAAATAAAGGTACAATTTTTGTAGAAGAATTGAGGCCAAACCAATACAGTTAGAATGAAGGGCCCCAATTTTGTTCCAAATCACTTCAAAATTTGTCCATCGCGAGTTTTCACATTACCACAAACTTTTTGATCATGATTGAACTTACACTTCTACAACACTGACCAAGATCAGGACCAGTTTGCAAACTGGTTTTGCTCTCATGGCTTCAAGTGCTCAAAATATGCATTTTTTTTTCCCTTGAATTTTCAAATGCTTGATTTTTTTTTTTTGCAGATCCTTCTAGAAAATTAACTGCTAGCTCAGCGTTTCCTTACAGCATTTCGTATTAAATTATCATTGTGGTCATCTTTAGCAACTTTACCTTATGGAAATTGGTCAAACCACAGAAAGGCACACCTACAGTTATGCTGTATATAAATACCCAAGCAGACATAGTAGCTCACACCAGGCAATGTGTGGGAGGAAGTGGCTAGAGATGTTCACAGACTTCGCTCCCACTTTTAGAAACCAAGCGAGGATCTAAATAGATCCAAAAAATGCAGCTGAAGATCTACCTGGCTTTACATGGGAATTTTGTGGCAGTCAGAGCTTTAGAGCAGCGTTTCAAGTGGAAAGCAAAAGTAATTATTATAGTTTGTTACTAGTTTGCAAACAGCCCATTTCCCACCATAAATATTAAGTGTTTCCTAAAGACTTCTGTGCTGTATCCATTGCAGCCACAAGGGGAATAAAAACCGAGCAATAATACGGGCAGATTACATGTAAAGGCTCAGAGAAAATCGTGTTACCAAACACCATATTAAAACCTGTCAGAAATCAGCCTCCCACCCAGCCCAAACAAAAGTGGGGGGGCAAGAATAATTCAGCCACGTTTTATATCCAAGCAACCCAAAAAGGATGTTGCATTAAAAAGGCCTCATTGTACCAGTAGCACTGCACGCTCTCGCGGCTTCATCCCAAGTCTTGCAACAGCTGGTGCTTTTCAGGAAGCCTCGGAACCTGCAGGCACGTGACTCGCCCAAATCTAGGTTCTGTATAAAAAAAGAACATGCACCATAAAAATAAGTTTCTAATTCTCAGCTGCAAAGAAAACCTTGAAATAGGCAACACAGACGGGCCTAAAAGCTCATAAACATGCCAACACGTCCAACAATTTAAAAAAAAAAAAGCAAAAAAAAACATCCTCATGAACTTTTTGAGCTGTAACTCATGAATTTTGAGCACTCAAGGCTGAAAGAGATGTACGAACTCCTTGTAAAGATGCACAGCAAGTAGACCTTAGAATTCCCAAGTCACAGGTATCGCTTGGGCTCCAACAACCAGAAAATAGCTGCATTTCTGCATGCTTCTTTCCACAACCCATTCCCACATCAACAAGCACTTCTTGTTGGTGGTGGAGCCCTGATACAGGTCTCTGGTTGACACATCCCCAAGCAGGGTTTGGCAGTTCTCCATAACGTGCACCACAGCCTTTTTCCTGGAGAAGGAAAGGAGTTGGCCATTCATGTAAGATGACAGGGATTTAACCAGGGAGCGAGGCTGGGAAAACCCACCTCAAGTCAGCATTACCATATTTCTGAGTATTTCAAAATGCAGTCACCTTTGGGAGAGACCCATTGATTCCTCCTCACAGCAAGTTTGACAAATAAGAGGAACAGTTGATAAAGGTTTGTTTTACTCAAGGTGTGATAAATCTGCAACATCGGCTCCCTCTCCCCAACATGTCCATACCCTATAACTTATGTTTTCAAACAAAATCCCCTTTGTGCTTTTCCCCCTGCTGCCCCTCCTGCTAGGAAGAGCTCCCAAAAACCATCTACAAAGTGACTTCATTGTTTGCCTTCAAACCAGCCTTCAAAGTCTCCCGAACCGTCATGCAAACAAACAGCTTGTCATCACTTAAATAGCTGTTTTCCTGAGGGAGGTCCGTAGACCAATGTTCTCATCAACTCCTTACACACCCCCATCTGGCTATTTCTGTGACCTCTTGATTTGGGCTTACTTTGGAAGTGGTCTGAGGATAGGACCATTTTGTTTTGTTTCAATGCATTCCCTGACATCCTGGACCATGACTAAGGCTCGTTGGCCTCACAAAGCAAGTAACAAATTCTAAGAAAACGCACCCATTGAGAGTGATCTATGAACGTCTGTAGACTCTCTGCACGTGTTATTAATAAAAACTGGGAAACTCTCTTCGTTTGCTCTTATTTTCACAGACACATGGTAGTTCCCCAACTGATATGTAACATGACTTGGGACACATCACCATGACCTTTTCAAAACAAACAGAAGAAAATAAATCTTCAGTCACAAAATTAAACCATTTGGGTTTAATTTGTCTAATAGGCCAAGTGCTATACACAAGTGGACTACCTCTGATACAGCTGGGTTTTGACACTGGCTTGTCTGCAGGACTAGGACATGGCTGCAAAATACTCCATGTTTTGTCACCTACCATGGAAAATTTTGCTTGCGGGGACTTAAATCACTATTTTCGTAACCACTCCTGAGACCTATTCCCACCTCTCACTCGATTCACCTCAGGTCTCAGAGGACTGTTTACTCCCCAGTGGGTCTGTTCATCCACCTGTGAAGCAGGGACACCACCTCGCTCACGGCTGTTAGGAAGGTAAGTTCACCCCCATTTGGGATATATTATTTGATGGCAAAACAACGTGGGGAGCAGGGGGGAAACCTGCTATCGACCTTCTCCCTGTTTTTTTCTGGTCTTGTTTCCATCTTATCTAATAAAGTAACATATTTAGCTGCGTTCAAGAAGTGACACGCTGGACATCCAAAGCAAGCCCACAACACTGTCTCCCTAATGGCCAGTTAGCAGCCCCAGCTACGTACATGACAGGACAGCCGTCCCTGTTCTCAGCAGGCTCTCCGCCAGCACTGCCACCAACCCGCAGCATGGCTGGGACAAATAGTTTTGCTTCTCCATGCCACCAGTTCCACTTCCACCTTTTTCAGTCCTAAGCTATTTGGGACAGGACTTGCTTCTCTCTCTTTTTAACTGGAGGCAGGAAGAAGATCCCAAAGTTTATTAGGGTCATAAGACACTCTCATGGTATATAGAAATAATAACGAGCAGCTTAAAATACATTCTATTCCTTCAGCTCAGCAAAAAATTATATGATAATGAAAAAAATTATGTCAAAGTGAAAAAATACCATCATCAAAATAAACCATGTAGATCCCACAGGGAGAGAACATGCGTTTGGAGATATCGTTTCTCCCCCAAAGTCATGGCTACCGTCAAATAAAGTTGACATGCAAATTCACAGGCTTGCGCTTCTTTTAAAAGACAACCCATTTCTCGGAGGTATCGTAACAGTTTGTGATCTTGCAGTTGCTATGGCAGCTGCATGTGTGTCAGACAACAAAGTACTGTGCGTAGTTAGATAAATCTGCTTAAGTTATATCTGTCCCAAGTTCCCAACGCTACTCTAAGTTATTATGCACCCTTAAAAAAAAAAAAGGAATGTAAATTGAAGAAACATGTTTCAGCATTGAACAATAGTATATAGAAAATATCTTCTCCATAAACATTGCCTTTCATGGTATTGTCATCATGTACCTTTGCTGACTTTCTCGTGTCAAATTCCTATTACACGATTGCCAAATACATGCAATTTATTCAAATAAACTAAAGTAATATTGGGATGACGTCTCAGTACAATAAAAACAATTGCACGATCTCTGTGCATGTTTTAATTTTAAAGTCTGGTAACACAATAGGCTTTCTCTCTCACATTTGGCATGCATTTGCTACAAAAAAAAAAAAAAAGATGTTTTAATATAAAATAAAATGCCCTGAGATGTACCACTTTATCGTTCTATGTCTTTTATCTCCTGCCTCCAAGAGCCACAGCATTCCAGAGAAAGCAGACTTCTATTATTGTACCCCAACCATACAGCAAATGCACGTTGCCCTCCACTGAAAATGATCTCGCCAGCATCCAGGCCCTCATTCCCTTCTCCATCCCATTGCTTTTCATAAAGGGCTTCCTGCAGGAACACAGATGATTTGCGCTTCGTTTGCATACTACGGGGAGAAGCTATAGCACACTTCACAAGCACTTCATTTGCTCCAGTTGCTCGCTTTATCTCAGCAGGGACAACCAGAATAAGAGCCAAGAGTCTTTTCCAGACGAGAGGCATCTGCCAGCAACCAGCTGACATTTTTTCATTTAAAAAAATTACCTGGGTTTTTTTGTGGTAATACCTAAGCACAGATCTATTCTGAGAAGATAGCAACAGAAAACCAAACCATTTCACAAAGGCGAAACAATAGATTCAGAAATTATTGAGGAGCGAGGCCTGGATATCGAAACAAGAATCATCATCTCTGCAAGACCACAGAGGTTTAAGTGCTCGGTTCATTAAAGCAGAGAAAGCCAAACCATCATTTCCGATTTCCTCACCAAATTCCTTTTATATTGTGTAGGCAAGAGAAGCCACATCATTCACAGCTGGGGTTTCTGTTAGCCTAAAATCATCTGCACTAGCAAACCCTGGAAGTGGAAGAGTCACAGGCCATGATGCTGCAGACATGACGAAGGGGGACTCATCGTCACAAATGGTGATGGCACCCCGTCATTTCTAGTCACGGGCTCAACCTGCCCAGCGGTGAGGGCAGAGCTTCAGCCTGCTCCTGAAGGAAGGAACGAGCAGGCACTGGGCACCAACACAAGTGCTCACAAACACGCATGTGCACAAAACCAAACATTCTGTAACTCTCAGACCAAAATTAAATGGCTTCAAAGTTTGCGGAAGAGCAGGAGAACCCTTTTGGAATGAAAGTCTTGCTCTTAATGGTGCGGTATTATTTTGAGTATATTTGAATGTGTGTCCTCTTCAGTGGGCCAGGCCTGAGAAGCATTTTCAGAAGCACAGTTTTTTAGGATAGACATCTCCTTTATGGACTAGGATTTTAGCAGTAGGAGCCAAAGAAGGATACTGGTATGATTTTGAAGACATCCTTTCCCCACTTAATACAGTGTCCCCGCAGAGCTGAGAGCAGCTGAAATCTGTGGAGACTAAAACCAGCAATGTTACCTCTGCCCTCCCGAAGGCGCAGGGGCTCCGGCACGTCCTGACAGCCAGCCCTGCAGCGCTGCCTCCAACGCGCATAATGGAGAGGAGCTTCACCTTTTACTGCTCTTTCACTGACACCGCAAAACGAGATGAAAGAGTTGGGTTTATTTTTACATTTTTATGACTTTTCCCACCCCTTTGCTACCGCGCTGGAGGCATTTCCCACCCCCACAACTGACCGACCCCATAGGAATGCCTATGCCCAGGAGGGCAGAGTTACAGTTGCTATGGCAATGCTGCCTCCAAATTTCCTGGCCTCTATGCATGTAACATATTAACCTTAACATTTAATTGCTAGATACATTTCAGGGTGGCACATGGGCAATTATTTTTAAGTAGATTTGTAGAGGAGAAGGAATCACTTTGACAGGCAGCCTTCATGCACATTAGGGCTATTCTCTTCATTACCCTACCACTTGACCTACAGCGTGGAGGAAGAACCTTCCTCCCTCCACCAGCCAAAATCCTCCTGGAGAGTCCGTGCTGAAGCCTCCTGCCTCTCAATCCACACCAAAGCAGTGACTGCTCCACTCAACCATTTCTTTTGGGTCAGTTGGAGGTTCCATGCATGGATGGGGTGGGCTCACACCACCTCCTACCCAAGTCCAGCCAGGAGAAGCATCTTATAGGATCGGGCCCTACAAGGAACAAGACCCACAGCACGCAGGGCCCGCCCCGCTTAGCCCAAAGGTGTTCCCTTCATAATCTGTTGTGGCAAAGAGCTCTCACAACAGTCCCTGGGAGGCTGGCAAAGCAATACACCAAACTCCGCTTTCTACACAAGGATGCCAAGGAAGCCAGGCTGGGACCTACCCCTTTCAGTTACCCATAAAGCAGCACAAAATCAGCCTCAGGAGCGACTGCCTTCCAACTGGGTGCTGGGACTGGCCCCCGCCGGGCTGGGAGGCAGCAGTCCCACATCACAGGAGGTACAGCACAGCAGGAGGTGTGAAAGAAGGCCTGGCACCTCGCCTCCTCCCACCCAACCCGCTGCTCACAGCTCCCCTCCGAAACAGCGACCAGAGAAAACAAACCACGCACCTCCTGTTGATCCCAAGCCTCCCGAAGCGCGTGACTCCTCCAAAAACTTCTTGTTTTCCACACGCCTCCTCTGTACACAACTGCGGAGATTAAAACCTACTTTGACCCCGGGGAGTGCTGTACAGAACTCCTTGGGCCTGTGGATTATTAAAGCTGGAAATTGATTTTGTTGGCTCTGTAATTTTCTTGACCATTGGCAGGAGTGAGACCCAACCACTTATCTCTCTTTTTTTTTCTCAGCCACTTATTATGAGTACATGGGGGAAGGAGAGAAGTGGGAGGAATCTATTTTATTTGCTGACCACTTTAACTTGTTTATTCTAGAAAATAGCATCCAAACACATTTTCCAAGAAAACAGCACGACACTAACTACCATCAGCGGCAAGTGTGGAGAGCTCTTTGCTCGGGAACTTTCCACAGGCTGGCAGAAAGGCTGGCTTTTGCCAGTAAAGGTACCTGAACAATTATAAAAATAAGAATATGTGAGCTTCTCCGCACTTACTGTGACCAGTAACTCCTCACCAAGCCATATAAACCTCCAAGGCTAATGCAGCATTCCATACGATATACTTCCATCCATTGCTTCTCAACCCTCCCACCACAATTTTGAGATTTCCAATGTATTGCTGTACGCTATTGTTGGATACGTAACAAATCAATGTGTTCTACAAAAACTACCAGTAGAGAAGCAGAATTCACTTCTACCTTGCCAACTAGTGTCTATGACCAAGGCTGTGTTTTCTCTATGAAAAATAAACCTCTCAGCTGTGTTGAAGCTGCAGGTCACAGCAGCTTAGAAAGCCCCAGAGGCGAAGGTGACTCTCAATAGCTTTCTTTGGACGCCGCCAATTTTATTCCCAAGGAAACAGAGGACCAAACAGCAGAAGATAAAACTTGCAAGCTGGTTAAATTTGGCTGCCTCTGTTCCCATTGTGTGTCCCCCATCACGGTAGATCTTCTTTCTTACTTCTAGATGTTCTGGACAATAAATATTTACAGGAAGGTCATGAGGGCATGGCAAATCCTGACAGAAGGGTTATACATCATCCCTCAGCCAGCAGCACCCCACAGAGGGATGGGTCTAGTGGTACATGGGATGTGTGAGATACCTTAAGCAGGCCAGGGTGAATTCCCAATACTGTTAACTCACACCTACTGTACGGATCACCTTAGATACCAGCACAAGGGCAAGGGAATGGTGTGCCCACCCCATCTTTATTGGAATTGTGCTTAAAGGGCACACGACAGAAGTGGCTGGAGTTGAATTCACCTTGAGAAAAACCCAAACTCACCAGGCAGGAACTAAGTGTTGTGGCTGAAAAACCCCCACCTCATCTCAGACCCCTACAAAGGGCTCACAGACCAAACAGGGCAGGGGTATTTAACACAGGGCTGAACGTATGTGGTAGGAATGCTGGAGAGGAGCAAAGCAAATGCAACAACTCGCCTTAAAAACAAAAGCTTTCATCATTTGCACCATAGTTTAGAAGCTGCAATTACTCAGCAATCATCAAGGTGGAGTGGGAGAAGCTGGGCTCCTTCCCCAGCTTACTCTCCAGCCACTGCGGACTGTGAAGCAAATAGCAAGAAATGCAGCATTATCCTTTCAGGTTCCATTTGCATTAGGCAGTGGTTGGAGAAGCAAAAGGAACTTGGACAGGCTGATAGCCCGGCATCGCCCATTTTATAAAAAGCAGAGCCTGAACGTGCAAATGAAGCAAAAGGAAAATATGTTCCTGCATTTGCTATGCCACAGCTTTCCTATGAAGAATTAGCAGTAGAAAAAGACCACTGTGCCTAACAAGCCTGCCTGCTCTGTTTATCCCCTTCTCTCTCTTCTGTCACCACATCCTTCCACCTCCCCACCCCTCACAAAACCTCTAGCTGTCTCTTAAGCTCCTTTATACACCCTGCTTCGCTGCCCTCACTTGGCAGCCTCTCTGTTTACTGCATTCAGAAGCAAACAGCTTTGCCGTTTCTCACATTAAATGTAGCTTGTGGTGGGCACTTCACCTCCTCGGCGGTGCACTTCCACCGACCCCAGCTCAGGAAGTCACTTGAGCATGACCAAGTGGAACCAGCTCACACCCCAGAAGGGAACCCGGGAGGGAGGGAAGGAAAGCGCTGAGATTTCCATAGGGCACTTTACTTCTGTGGGTCACTGCTGAGGCAGACACTCTCCAGCAGAGCTCCCGGCAGGACTGGGGCCCTCCCTTCCACAAATCTTCACGGTCAAAATGCTCCAAACCCTTTGTTTCAAGTCCCTCTCACCCTTTGCCCCGTGCAGAGACATGACTGTATTCCTCTTTCTCCACCACCCTCCTCGCACATCAAAGTTATGAGATGTCTCCCCTTCTACCATGAACCCACTCCGAGGAATGTCCGACCTAAAACCCAAACAGTCCAGGAGGACAACCCTTTGGAGCTGGCCACACTGTCCCCAGAAAAAAAAAACCAACATAGGACACTGAACACAGCTCTGCCTCCTTGTAGGGACTGCAGCAGAGTTGTGATGTGTGCTCTTTCCTCTGCAGATACACCCTGTTAACCTGTTTGCCTATTTTACAGCAGCGATATAATAGTCTGATCACCGCAAGGTTTTTTCTGTAACAACCTCTAAATCCTATCACACCTGCCTCCCGCTGAAGTACTCCCTTATCCATGCAGAGGCACACACTCGCTCTGTCCGCTCTTCTTGCTGTAGTCATTTGGACAAACAGTCTTCAGCTACCTGCAAAATTAGAGAAACAGGCACTCAAACCTCTTTTTAATAATGAAATATAAATTGCCCCACCACCCTACATATTTGAATGACAGTCTGCACATTACTCCTTTCTCAGCCAGCCACTGCCTCTTCATCTGTAAAATGGGGCAATCGCACTTCTTGCATCTGAGTGACAGTGTTTGCAAACATCAAGAAACGACTCTACAGAAGCCAAAAGGGAGTACTCTATTTGCATGCAAATTCATGTAAAAAATTAATCCTCACGTGGTTCCAGAAACATGATGCATACAAATACACTACTGCAAGCCTCAGAAATTTAGCTTAAGAAATGCAGCCAACTGTTTTCTATACTGACTGGGGGCGGGGGCAGGGATCTGACAATGCGCCTTCCTTTCTTTAACTGTTAACTCTAACTCTAATATTTATCCTGAATTTTCCATTGGAATTTCGACTGCAAGAGAGCAGGGGACAAACAGGAATGGCAAAGACAATCCATTTATTTCACCCTTTCTTCATTCCTTGGGTCAGCTACTCCCTCTCTGAATCAGTGCTAGACCTGCTTGAATAGCTGAGAATGAACCTTCCACAAAGTGTGGATTTACTTTTACTAAATCCTCTAAGTATTAAAGCTCTTCACACCATTTGGTCTTGAAGTGATGCAAGAGCGAGGTGTGGACACCAGTGACAATAAAGAACCATCTGGCAAAGTGAACTCCAGGCAAACAATGACAAGCACAAGTGAAAAGAATTGCAATGATTTCCACAAACATGTGAAATACTATAAACTGTGTGACTTCGCAGCTTCCTCCTCCTCGCAAGTAAATAAACATGTCTGCAGTGGGCTGTTTGGTTCTGTCTTTTATACGAGCTGAGAATACACAGAGGCTGCCCCATTTGCATTTTGCCTTTTTAAAAAAAAAAATAAATCCATGCAGATTGGTGAGCAAGGCGGGGGGAAAAAGGCGAGAAAGAAAGAAAAAATAAGAACTAACCAGACTTCACTTTTTCTTGGTTCTTTACTGTCAGGGTGATGTACTGGAAGTCTTTATTTCTTTCAGCTTGGGCCCCTCAGTAGTTCATTCTCCTTCCAGCCTGTTCTCATGCCTTTCTTATCACCTGCTGAGGCCTTGATCATGGACAGAGCAGACAAGCAGCAGGGGACAATTAGAGAGGAGTTCAGACTTTGATCATTTGACCATATGTGAATACAACAGCTGACCACATGTTTTAAAAGACAACTAACTTAAAAGTATTAAAAAAATCACAAAGCAGGCATAGATACTTAAATTTACATTTTAATTATCTGGCACAATGGTGCATTCAACTTTGCAGAATATTGAATTTTTTTTTCCTAAATGTACACATCTCCAAAAGGAAAACCAGCACTTTTCTGCTTCTCCAGAGCCTAAATAAGCACCCTCTCACCAAAATAAATATTTGCATGATTTAAAAAATAAACAAACATATCTATCTAGTAACCTGTGGTTCCTACCGGCAGATAAATTCACAAATAATTTCTGCCCTGTAGACAGCCCAATTTAAATGAAATAACCCAGTATTACTTTACATTTAAAAACACCCTGTATTTAATAGCCCACAGACATACCACCCTGCAGTAGTTACATGTGTATTACTTTTGTTCAGAACCTCTCTGTTAGCCTTTAAAACTTAATACAGAAATACAACGGGATTTAAATGCTCAGCTGTTGCAGGGACTCAGCTCTGGCTGCTCACCCGCCTGCTTTTTCTTTAAAAATTAATTTGAAAAGGAAAATAAAAAACATTCTTCATTTGCACAACGGTGTTACTTTTGTTAAATCTTTAAGTTACCAAAGCGGAACGGGTCCAGTTGTGAGCAGTTTTAACTGCAATCGCCTGACCCCAAGTACTTGGAAAAAAAAAAAAAAAAAAAACATTGTCAGGAATTTTTGTATACAATAGAAGCTTTCTCATCATTTGCGGAGATACACCATCCACTTATCTTCTGCACCTACCAGGTAATTAACATATTCATGAAATGGCTATTTACTCTCAAATAGGAGAATAATAGAAAAATAACACTAATTGTTTTGACAGCAGTTTGCTTAGGAGTTATCCGAGGCAACAAATGTTTCTTTTGTAGTTGCAGGAAGGCAGAAATACTCCTTTCTGTAAACACCCTGACTTCAGCTTTCCTTTCTCTCTGAATTTTGGACACTACCAAGGAAAAACTGTGGAATCAGTGAAAGGAGGAGGAGGATTTAAAAATTAAATCATATTTAGCTTTGTTTGGATAATAACTGTTTGCATATTTGTGTTACAATGCAAACCGCAGAGTATAACAACATTTTGGAGAACGAGACGCAATGTGTTTTGCAAAGTCCAAGCAGAACTCTACCACACGCTAACTCAATGAAACAATGACACTTAATGGTGCAGGAAGGGTGCGTACATGATTTTTTAAGAGGCTCAGGCTATTACGACACAGAGTCTTTCAAAGGCTATTTTTTATGTTTCTCTGACTGGACTATAAAATGTCTCCTTCCTGGCCCAAGCCTGCTCCTAATGAGGAGAGCGGGGTGAGTGCTGACAGTGGGTCAGTGAGCACGCTCTGCTTTGCCTTACTGCTGCCACCGGATCCGTCCCGCCTGCAGGATCGGGGCCTCCGGGGCGACAGGCACGCGCTGGCTTTGCCGCTGCTCCTCCTGCTCGGCCACGCTCAGGCCAACCCCAAAACACCCCCAGGCTTCTTCAGTTCTACTCCGGGCAGCATCACACCCAGACACCGGGTGCTCTGAGGTGGCCTCAAAAGTGGCCAAAGCCACTCAAGCAAACATCCATCTCTCGCATGCTCTCACCTCTACCAGTGGCCACGGCCAACCCTGCCAGCCTCACGGGCCACCTCAGACCCACCATCGGCCACGGCTAATCCAACCCTGCAGGACAGGAACATGACAGCCATTTTAACGACACATTGTGTCTCCTTGCTGGGCTTCGGAGCTGGAAGAGAAGGAACACAACGTGCAACTGGAAGAGAGGAGTAAGCTCAGAGAATCAAAAAGAAAAACCTCCCCAAGCCTGGCAGCTTATCAAAAGGAAAAAATAATCAGTGCGGTGTTTGTCTGCAGCCCACCAAGCCCCTTTCACTCACAGTATTAGAAGATATTAAAGCTAATCAAATATGAATTATCAGCAAATTTGCCACTTGCTTTTCAGCCTGAGGCTGGGAGGTGAGTGGCAGAGGGTTTCTGGGCTTTCCCAGGTTACCCTGGAAGGAATTTGGGTTTGTTTTTAAAAGCAAAGTTCACCTCCTCAGCACCATACAATGGCTCCAGCACTCAAAAGCAATTGTTCTCACCGAGGATCTTCCTGCACCTAAGGGCTCTCCGCAATAAAATATGAATGCCGTATTAATTAAATATAGATGCAATTTCCTCCTCCTTTTTCTCCTTAGCTGCTATCAAGAACATTAGTGCAGGTGCCTAAGGAAAGCCTTGCTAACGGAGAACAGCTGCCACGCTAATTAAGCACCATGGTCTATTGGCCAGGCATGGGCCCAGGAGCCAAGCACCTGACTTCTCCCCTCCCAGTTCACACATGGTGGCTCCAGGCATGTGCCTTTGGCTCACGCTCCACCAGACCCTCTGCACTCGCTCAACTTTAAGCACAGGAGAAGACACCTTTGACTTCAAAAGACTGGTATTACCACCAACCCTCAATGGGTTGTGATTTCGCACTCCTTAAATGCGACAAGCATCGTCTCTACATTGAAGGCACTGCTAATTGTTCAGGTTTGCAAAGCATTTGGAGAGATGCTTGGCAGCATTGCCATCTTTGGGAAATGCTAAAGGGAAGCTACTGCCAAGGAATAGTGTCGCTGGGTATGAGCTGCCAAAAATTCCTACCCCAGCAGACAGTCTGTTCAGAGTGCTCCAGCAAAACAAAGCAAACCCTGAGCTGCTGGGTGATTTTAGAGTGCTGGGCCCATCCCCACCTTGGGACCACTGGAAATAGGGGATCAAATCCCCTCCAAGAACTTCAGACCCAGTGAGCAAGAGGGAAGGATCCTGCCATTAAAAGATCCTTTGCTTCCACTGTCAGACTAGGATGACACCAACCTCCATCTCCATCCTGGCTGGGCAATTTGACAGAAGCTTTTACCTCTGAAATTGTATCACTGGGACAAAAATATTTTAAAACAAGATTCAAGAGGCCAGAACATGGGCATGACTGGGACCTCATAGTCCACTGGCTACAACACTCACATACAAGCGGGAAGACCTGTGTTGTCCCAAAGCGTACACCACCTGCGTTCCCATCGCTGCACTGTGGCTGATGAACCCTTTCTTGTGATGCCATTTTCTATGCCAGCTGTAAGCAGCCTTCCTCCATCACCACCTGCTCCCACTTTACCCAATTACCATTTCATGTTCTCTATCTGTACAATAGGAGCAATGGTACTTCCTGACCTCACAGATATGCGTGTGTGTCTGCATGTGTGAAGATAAATATATTAAAGATCGGGAGGCATTCAGGTCCTGGGCCAATGGGAGCCATATAAGTGCCAAAGAGACTAAGACAAATGAAGGCCATATAAATAGATGGCTGGAGAGCTGCAGCCCTGAGGCCACAGGCAAGAAAGGGGCAGAGGCAGTGACTAGTGTGGGAAAAGCGTGGGAAAGAACCCTGTTTGAAGGATCTAACAGAGCATGCGAGTGCCAAGGGAAAGCAGAATAAAGCCCAGCTCCCTCACACCGGGAAACTGTGCTGACACCCCTGCCATCAGGAGGCAGCCCATGGAGGAAGAGGTGGGGTTGTCAAAATAAGCCTGGCTTTAGATCAACAGCTGGATAATGGAGCCCGATCGCATGCATGAGCCCTCCCACGGCTTCTGGAGAGATACCAGCAACGTAAAATGAACCACTCTCAGCAGAGACAGGTCCTGAGCTCACCTGGCACTAACCTCCCTTCTTGCAAGTGAACAGTTTGAGCAGGGAAGCAAGGACTGAGTGAGCAGAGGTGTCCCCACTCACTCCACAGGTGGCTCCGAGGCACAGGGAAAGTCACCAGGGGCAGATCCATCCCCTACTCGCCTCTGCATCCCCAGTCTTGGGTGGACTTCAGTCTCCAGCTCTGTCAATCCTGCTGTGAAATGCACTTTATAAAGCGTCATAAATCATAAAACACATCTCCCCCTCAGATCCACTGCCTCTTCTGCAGCTACTGAGGAGGAAAAAAGGCACCTGGGAGAAATCTGGCCCACAAAGGTTCACAGAAGACTGCACACAGCGCCTTGCTGGCAAAGAAAGAAAAAAGAACAGAGGAAAGGTAGAGACTGTAAGAGGTTAGAGGGAAAAGCAGCAACATCCTTTGAGAGCTCCCTGAGCTTTTCTGCCTGGCAAGCTTTGGGGATCTCTCACAGCTTTCAAGAAGAAGGCAGCAGCATTTTTCAGGGAAAAAAAACCCATAATATTGAAGGGCCACAGATTCTAACCATCAATGTATTTACAAAGGAAATATGATGATGATGATTTTGCTACAGTGGGTCTTTAAAGCATCTCCCATGCCCCCAGTTGGCTAAGCACAGGGAGAGACCAACAGGATCTGGTCCCAGTTTCTTCACTGGTACACCCAGACACTGTTAAAGCACCTCTTCTGGGCTTTATTATTTAACATATTTGTTAAGGCAGTACCCAGAGGCCCTCCCAGGTCCTCAATAACGTACAGACAGTCCCACCCCCAAAGAGGCTGAAAGGCAAAGCACAGAGCAGAGCAAAGGAGAGGGAACTGGCAGAGGGGTAGTACCAGAAAATACCGTCTTTAAATTCGGAGCAGCTGAGAGCAGAGTCACACAGCTGATGAAAGAGTGGGAGCTGCATTTTACTGAGAGACCTCTGTCTAATTAGCTTATCAAAGCATAGGTTGATACACACCTATGTGAGAACCAAACTGTGATAACAGAGTTCCCCAGTCTAGCAAAGGCCTAACAGAAACTGAAGTTAAACACAGTCTGACTAGGCTGGAAGTCAGTCATTCACCACAGGTGGCAGCGATGCAGATCCATCACTACAGTTTTTCAATGAAGACAAAAGCAAATTGTTTAGAAAAGCACCCTCGTTCAAACAAATTCATTCATTTCAGGAAAATCCTCTTGCCTGTTTTGGAGGGGTGATCACAATAGAAGTAAACACAAATTTCTCTGCACTCCAAGGATTAATCAAACTGAAAAGTATTTAATAGTGGGGTAAAGGATGGCAAAAAAAGTACTAGAATGCAGCAACAATACATACTTGCTCCTGTTTATTTCACAGAGAGAAGGATGAGATTTGTATTTCTCTCCAGCATCTTAAACCGCTTCAAAACAAAAATGAAGTTCCTCACGTATTCCAGACAGGCTGAAATAAACTGATACTTAGTTTTTGCCCGGGGCTTAGAAAACAGCCCAGCACTGCAACACTCCCGAAATCTTCAGTTTAAACACTCCCTCCACTCTCCCAAGAAAAGAAAAGGAAAGAGGTCTGAATTCACTGAAACTGATACGGATGCAAAGCAGAGGAAGCTTCTTCTGGGAGAACTAATCTTCCCTTTTGCTCTCCTCAAAGAGACTGATGCAGCAAACCCAAAATCCCTACAGGATGACGGAGCAGGTTAGGAACTAGATAACCCAGACAATTTTGGTTTGCTTGATGCTGGCTGCAGGGACTCAAACGTATCAGCTCTCAGCTCTATCCCAAAGCTACCAAACCTGCCATTAACATGCAAGCTTAGGAAAAGCATAGTCTTAAGACATGAAGTCATTTGATGGTATGACCAAATCTCACGCAACCAAAACCCACCACGAACTTTCTGAAAAACACATCTATCTGTATTTTGTCTCCAAACCTTCACCCTGTTTGGACTATTTTGGGGAGCAGTTTGGGTTTTGTTGGGGTTTGTTGTTGTTGTTTGTTTGGGTTTTTTTTTTAAACTTTTGTAAGACTGCTAAAGCTCTCCCCCAAAAACTGGAACTTGGGGAAAAGAAAAAAAGCAGTGCACTACAAAAATTATAACCCCAACCCAACTAACCTTCCCCCACCTGGGTCTGCTGAGCTGGCTGGGATGAGTTCAGCTGGTGGCACAGGACTTTACCCAAGCACCTCCACCACGCTCACCAAATCATGACAGGTCATTTTTAGGGCAGGCTTTAGACACACCATGGGTCTTCACAGTGTTTACCTCACTTCTGTTCTTGTATTAAATCCTTTCCTGAGTTACAATGCTAAAGAAGCAAAAGCAGAATGAGGCCCTTATTTTCACGCACCATACTAAACTGTTTTCCCCAGTCATCTATACAGCTGAAATCTGTTGCGTTCTTGTTACTTCCAACATTTCTGCAGAGTAAAAATCGTCTGAGGTAGAAGAAACCACAGCAGCAAAGTCCAGCAGCTACCCTTACTTTTTGAAGTATAAATCCAACATTTCACCTAGGCTTAGCCAAAGAAGTTCAGCCAAAAAAAAAAAAAACACACAAAAGACCAAACAAACAAAAAAACCCCCACCCCACCACAGTTCCTTAAGCCTCAGGAGACATTTACGCTGTTAAAACAAGGATGCCTTTGCTGAGTAGGGAAAGCATTGAGTTTTTACAAAGAGGCAGGAGAAAGGACTGCCAGCTAGAAAGATCTTTGACAAACAAACCACTCCAGGGCAGCAACTGGCAGGGCATTAGAGGTTTAAGAGAGAAAGATACTATGTACCACCCTCTTAGAGTTGGTCCTTCATTATAAAACTTGAAAGTAAGTGTCCAGTGCACTGGAAGGCAGAGCTCCCTCTGGCTCCATTCTTGCCATTTCTGCTCTGCATGATTTTGATTAAATCCATCTCCACTTTCTTAAATGTAAAACAGGGATAACAACATGGCATGCCAGTGAGGACCACTGGGCTACACCTTTTTGCTTTCTGCCCAAAGGAACCACAGGAGAAAGCATCTCTTGCCCTCCCGTTGTAGCGGGATGCGATTCAGTAACTCTTAAAAGTTTAAGTTAGTTTTTCTCTCCCCTAGAGACCAGCAATGCCCATTCCTCAGTCAGAGGAAAGCATCCCCACCACCAACTGCACCCTCCAGGCAACACTCAGCCTGAAGGCAAGCAGTGCTCCTGGTTAAAGGCAAATGGAGTACCCTGGCACGTTAGAGCTCTGTCCTTACCCAGCCACACCGAGTCAAGGGCTGGTCCAGCTAATTCAGCTGGTCCCCGATCAAGCTGCGGTCTTATACAGAGCTCATTCCCCTCTGTTTGCCTTTACAGGCCCAACAGCAGCACACAATGGAAGGGCACATCCCCAACAGGGTCAAGTGAGCCAAGACAATAAGGAGAACGAGAATCACAGAGATGTCCCCTTTGTGGCGTTACTCTTGATTTTTCAAGCATCCACAGTTACAGAAAGAAGAATGTAAATTTAAGGAGAAATTGAAGCTTGGCTCTTTTCCCCATGTTTGTATTTAAAAAAAGAAAGAGGGGGAAGAAAGAAAAAAAACAAACCCTCTTGCTGTTTGTTCTTGGCCAGTTTCATATTTTAGAAACCCAGACTAAAAATAAGCATGGCTAATAGGAGCTGTCAGACTGCCACCATCACGTCTCTCTGGCTCCTCTGAGTGACACACACTGACAAGGAGCTCCTGGCACTGTCCAAAGGAAAAATCAAGGCAGAAGGGGTGAAAACTCAACTGAATCGGAGGGAATTGGAAACCTCCCACTCCAGACCACCAGATCCCAGAGCCAGAGTCACATCACCCCAGGCCAGAGTCTCACCCCTGCCAGGCAGCTGTGAGAGGCTCTCTGTGGCCCAGCCACCGCTAGAGGAGGTCAGAGTGCCACAGAGAGCAGGGGTGCGACAAATTACAGCCGAAATTATCATAAATAGAATTTGCACTCCCTTCCTACCTTTTACATTTTCATAACTGAGGAGTCTCCTCAATTTGGCTGAGATTCAGAACTAGTTAATGGGGGGAGGAGGGACGGACATGCCGGGGGGTGGGTGGTCACAGACATCCAAGACATCTCCAAATTTTATTTAAAACACAGAGTATCCCAAACCAGTAGTCATCACTTCTAGACAAGTCATCACTAATGATACTAAATCACGACGTTTCAGAGAATTTCAGCAGCAGAAATCAAGAGGCTGCAAGACAGACAATTATTTATTTTCTTTTTAAACAAAAGCTGAAAGTTTCTATTCCTCCTAGTCCTTTCTATTACCCTCACAGAAAATCTTCAAAACACGAGCTGAACGCAAAATAAAAGTCAGCAAACCAAGACAGCAGGACAAGCCTTCAAAAGGACTCCAATTTAAACATAAAAGATAATCTTCTCATTTTTAAAACCATCTCATCATTTTGGGTGGACCCAATTGCTAATTTTCAAGGGTACAGGACTGCTTATTTTGTGGGCAAGGCTCTGACATTGGCAGAAAAGAAAAAAAGCTATCTTTTGGAAAGACAGAAGACTGCAGACCTCAGCCAATTTCAGGCTGTGGCTGCAGTTTCAGACACGCATCTTGTTTACCTATTGAGTGCTCTTAGAGCCTTAAAAAGGAGCAGAATGGTTGCTAAAGTCTTCAAGCCTCCTGCTCTGAAGAGTACATTTGACTGTATTCCACTTCATAAGATGATACACTGGAATTTAAACTCCTAGCCATGCTTCATGTATGTTAAAATCCAAAATCCCATCGCCCTGAAAGACTCGCCAAAGACGCAAGACTCACTGTTATGCGTTGCTGCGGTGTGGACCGCTTCTTTGAGGACAACTGATGGTTTCATTCCCTGCGGGAGATGCTTGGATGGAGTTCTTGAATAAGGGCCACTCCAGCCAGTCAAGAAGAACATCACAAAAACAGCTAGTCCTAGAGCTCTGTTACAATCCCCAGAAAGGGAAAATTCCCATGGTAATGCCTTAAGAATTCAGCTGGAGAGAATGGGAGAACGTGCATTATTAAGTAACTGTCAACAGCATGAGTAGGCATTATGCATTATGCCAACTAGAAGTCTAATTATTTATGTCTATATACACAGACACACACATATAAACACACACAGCCATACTTGTATACATTTAGGGAGAACAGCTTCTACTTTTTGGCACCACCATTCCTTCTGCAATTTTTTTTCCACTTAGGAAACCCATGTACGATCTCTCTATTCCTTTTACATAACAAGATCTCTGTTTAAAAACAAAAAACACAAACAAAATAAACAAGAACAAAAAAATCTTTTGGTTGTGAAAGCAAGTCTTTCTGCAGCAAATATATCAACTACAGCCCACAGTGTTAGACTGAAATTTCAGCAAAAAACAAGCAACATACACTTATTTTTATATATACATATATATACACATACACACACACACTCTACCACAGGCATTACGTTGGGGCATCAGAAACAAAAAAATTAAGATCACTGAGAAGACAAAAAACTTTTCAAAGCATTGAATTTAAAAGTCCTGTTAGAGAATAAGTTCTTCCCCAGCCTCCAGAGTGCTTTCCCACCTGCAAAATGAATCTCAGTAGCCGGAACTCAAGAATTAGGACGCACTAGAACACTACTCTTTAAAATACATTTGAATGCTAACAGCCAACCTAGACTACGAGTGAAGTCTATTACAAGAGTATATTTTCTGAAATGTGATGTTTCAACACAATGGTGGCTATTTTTGAACTTTAAATAAACAGTACTACTTAACTGTAAAATAAACTCTACAGGCTCTTGCAAATAGCTCCATCAACTTGGATTAAAGAGCATACATTTCATGTGGCAAGAGGTACACCATATTCAGTGCTGAACTTAGCTATTTTAAAAATTAATTAGGCAATTATACTCATGGGGAAACTGTTCTAGTAATTTAGCTGCTTAATCAAATCCCAGGTACCAAATTATGGACCTGATCCTGCAGTTCTTATTCAAGTCAAACTCCTATTGATGTCAGTGGGAGTTTTGCCTAATTAAAGATCAGGACATACGCGTGTGTAAGCTTGCTTTTAAACGATGGCTTTGAATTTAGTCTTAGGAATACGAGTATGGCTCTGAATCCCAAATCGTTGCCTACAAGTTTCTCACGTGAGACTACGAGTATATTAATATATATTTTTCCTAAGTCTGGCTCAAATTAACTTCCAGCTAAAGTCTGGAGATTTAGCTAAAGAGCCTTACAAGGCCCAATGGCAAATTGACCTAGTTTTGCATTTTTTTTTTAAAACCAATTAGATACTGTTACAAAACATGAAGCAGGTTGTAAAAATACTAGATATGAATCATGCTCAGCAGCACTCACTGGGTTCATGTCATTGTTTTGCTCAGCACAGTCCACACGAGCTGTCTCCAAGGGGTTAGATGAGTAAGTTTGCTTATGTCATTCCCAAAAGGGACTGTCTCTAAACACAAGGATTCTGGGTGGTGTGCCCAAGTCTCTGCTGAACAGGCTGCAACACAGAGAAGCAACGAGAAGGATCGGTGTCCTCCCTCACGCTCTTCACGCCAGTCCCCAAAGCTGCCTTTGCGGGGTGCACTTCAGGCAGGAGCAGGCTGGGCTCATGGGGTCAGGCAGGAGAACTGTCTTCACCCCTGGCTGCTCATTTTGACGTTCCTGACGCTATCAAACCTGATGCCTTCTGAGCGGCTGTACTGACATACTCTGCTGATCTTGCCTCTTCAGATGCCTTGGTGATGTGTCAAGGGGCATACACTGAAGCGTCACAAGCTAGGAAAAGGTAAACCAAAAAGCAGTCAACAAGCAACAAATCTGGTGGAGCAGAAGATTGCTAAACACTGACAGTTGCCTGATTATAGTATTAGATTCTTAAAGGGAAATGCCTGTCTGCCAAAAAACATGCGAGTGGGCATATACCCCACATCCCTTCTGCTCAACGGCCAGGAAGAGCAGCAAACCTCTTTTCCGTTTAAAGAAAATATAAAACAACATTTGCAGACAGCACTGGGATGTCCGTGCACTTGCTAAGTTACACCCTTAAAGCGGGGAGGATAAGAACTTGTGTGTGTCTGAAAATAGAAGGAAATCACATTTCTGTCTAATATACTGGAGCAATTGACCATGAAAAGGTTACACGTTAGGAAATAATTATCTCTAGCCACAGCTACTGACAGGGTCAGTGTCCACAAGGATTATTTCCTGCTAACCCAGTGCCCGCTGCCTGGAAGGGAGGTGGGTCTCGCCCAGCCGTATCCTGCCTTGCTCCCCGGCCCCACATTCCACTGATGCTAATGGCACTTGTGCACTGAGTGGCCCAGCAGCTGAAGCAGATAACCAGGAGTGAAGGGGTTAAGTGCCTGTCACAATAGAAACCTCTGGGGGCACTTGACCTTTTCACATTTTTTATTCAGGAATGAGCATTTTGTGCCTGTTTGAGGAAGTTCATCTACATTTGTCCTCATTCTTCACCCTGTTTGCTTATTGTCCCTTCCCTTCACTCAATGCCCGAGTGTCCCATTAAGTACTGAGCAACCTCCGTTGATGAATATGAATTTAGGGCAAAGTTACAGAGGGGACACAAATACTTCACATTGATCAAGTGACTTACAAGGAATTTTAACATATTCAAGGCATATGTTTCTGCTGAATAGGTTCCTACACATATAATACTCACCTGTCAGTACTTTAACGTGAACAGGAAGAAAATCACACATACGTGAGCAGAAGCACTACACTGGCTGGAGCAATGGTCTCACAAGAGCATTAAAGACGTTTAAATACTAGAAAATGCTAAAACACTGACTTTCACATGCTAAACAGTGTGCCGCAAGAGAAGGCAGAGTGATACCTGCCCCTGGTCTTTCATTCAGCAATTAGACTATGAACCCCCCTGTCTCAAGAGGGAGGGTCTGCAAACCTCTCTGGCTGCAAATCAGTCAAGGAGGATAAATCTAGAATGAGTTTGTCACTGTCTCTTTCATTTAAAGGCAGATATTCTAAAAAGGTACAAGCAATATTCAAGAGCTTGATCCTGCTGGGATCAAGGAGCGTTTTGCATTGGCTTAAATAAGAGCGGGCTCTAGTCTCAAAGCACGTGTGTCCAATTTGTTCATGTTTTGGGTTCAAATAAAAAACAAATCTCCAGTCTTCCCTGCATGGGAGTTTCAACCACATTCTTCCACTGGGGGAGAGCATCAGGGCTTAGACAAGAAAGAGTTTCTGAATGATCTAAGTGAATTGTCCTGAGGAGACTGGCATTACTGTGAGCTTTGAACACAACTACAGAGGGTCTTTTATAGATGTACTCCAGAGGGGAGATCCTTAGATGGGTCCTTTAATGCCTGCCCCCATATGCAATCCAGATGAAATTCTTTATCAGATGGGGCCCGGATCTTGCTCCCATTAAAAGTTCTGCCACTGAATTCAGTGGGAGCAGATCTATTTGTCTTAGATGCTTATACAGCTTCCCTTATCTCAGTGCCGCAAAATAATTGTCCTTCATTCTCTTGAGGCAGCGGGATACGTTCTTCTTCACTTTGCACGCAGAGCACAGCCAGGCCAGGTGACAAAGTTGTGTGTCACGCACAGTTCCAAGCCAGGAAAGGGACTTAACCCCAGGTCTCCCAAACCTCAGACCAAAGTGCTATCCCTCACCCTGTCACCATCATGAAACCACCCTTCCTAAGGGGAGACGCAAAAGTCAGATTCGAGCAGCCAGCTTCCTTCTCCTGTTTGGACAAGGAGGAACAAAACAACATGAGAAGACAACATTTCTCACTTTTCCCTTCAAATAAGTTTTTCCAACTGGTCCCCTTAAGGTAGCCTGTCACTGGCCTTCCTCGGCCACTACTACACGAACAGGAGTCAGTGCTTGGCTGCTGACCTGTACTACAGTTCTAGGAAACATCCCCCACAACCTGTACGTCTCCAGTGGCAGCTTTCCAGGACTTCCCAGCTTGGCAGCCCATCCCAAGATAAAAGCAGTGCTTTTTTTTTTTTTTGCTCTGCCAAAATGCCAGGGACCTTCATTCACTGTCCACAGCATCCCAGAGGTAGTAGGTAATAGTGCATTGTCACCAAATTGTCCTTGAAGCACACTCACAAAAAACCTTTTGGGGAAGGTTCAGTGCTGAGTAGGAGGCGGGTCCTGGACTAGAACAAAAAGTAACTGAAGGTGCCTCAAGCTCACGCAGGAATGTCCCCTGTGAGTGACAACTGCAAAATCCCTGAAGTGCTGGAAGACCTCCAGAGAACTCCCTTTGCATAGTCCCCACTCCCAAGGGATTCCCACACTCCTCCAGTCACCCCTGCCGACAGTCTCACCCCACGTCTCCAGGGATGGGTGCCAGGACGGCACCAGACAGCAGGGAGGAGCAGCAGTACCGCAGGAAGCCGCTTGCTCCAGGGACTCTTGCACACCAGCACAGCCAGCCCACGCCGTGTAAACCCACCTGCACGTGCAAGATGTCACAGCAGCCTCCTGGAGAGGTGGCAGCACACGCTTCCCTGGCAGCTTCATGTCATACCTGTCTATAAGCCATCCAGCACACTGCCGCACCTGACAGCTACTAATCATTTAGCCCATGGCCACTTGAGCATTAAAAAAGAAAGCACCTTGAAAGCAAGATCACCTTCCTGAATGTTACTCACATTTCTGTTAGCCCCAAAAGGGCTCCAGCTAGGAATCACTGCAGCCAGTCCCCATGCGCTGAAGGGTTTTGTGTGCGCAGAGACAGAGCGAAGGCTGTTGGCACCAAAGGAAACCTGGGGAAGATATGGAGAAAAGGTCTCTGGGAGCATCCAAAGCAGAACCCAGGTTCCCCATTTCCAGTCTAATACCCTGCTCAATGGCTCCCCTCTCCATTTTCAAGAGTACTGACCCAAATACATAAATGAAAGCAAGTATGTGTTGTTTATTTCCAAGTATAGATGGCATGGTTTCCCCTGGGCTCCATGTTTCTTGGAATTATTTGAACTGGAAAACAATCAGCCTGTATTTACTATTGATTTATTTTCTAAAAATCTCTCATCCCTAAAGTAACAGTGCCTTTCCGTGTCTCAGCCTGCTGTTTAGTGACACAGTAATCTAAAAGCTATTGATCACTTGGGTCTCTACAGCCATAACATATCTTTCCAAATGCCTTCATGTAGGACTATATTTGCAACGTAAGGACTATAAACAGCAGGGTTGCTAATGCAATCAACAAAGATATTAATAGAGATGTAACACTTGCATAGTAATGCAGTGTGGACAAGGGCCAATAGAAGCCAGCATCAAGAGGAAGCAAGTATGGTCATTATGACAGAAGCCGCATTTCTCTTTGAACACAAGATAGGTGGCAACTAAATTTCAGTCTAAATCAGGAACCCAAGCCTGGACACAGACTGGTCAAACTTCCCCCTGCGCAAGCAGAGAAGTATCGGTGCTGGAGAGACCGAGACGGTCTCGTTCTGCTCCAGCAGTTCTACTTGACTTCAAGCTTATCTGTAGTTCACAGCATCCTGAATACGCTTTTGCTTCTCTACATTAGCAGTCGGGGTTGGTGTCCCTCCACAGGATCTGGAGCAAGCAAGGTGTTTACACTTCACAGGAGACCTGGCAGAAGTGCTGTGCACTCCAGCTCCTATTGCTTTGAAGGGATGTTTTTAGCACCTTGGAAGTCAAGCTCCTCACTACTTTTTTTCCATGCTTCTCCACAGTCTGTATGGCCAAAAACATAAGAGCTCGTAGCCCAACTGATTTAAGGATAAACAGCACAGCAGCTCAGATGACCAGCAGCATTACTGTGGACCTGCCTCAGAGTAACTCAAAAAGAGCCTACGTTATTTAGACCAGGTCCTGTACCGGTAGAAATATGAATAAGTACATCAAATTACGTCAGAAACAAGGTCTCCAGAGAGGAGGATCTAGTACGTTACCCCAGCTGAGACATCCCATGAGCTACAAATTCAAATTAGAAACATGTTGCCCAACACAGAGATGATGTGCCTGCAAGCCAATAGCTATCAGCATGCACCACTTTCCCCAGCGGAGCAGCAGTGAAGAACTGTGGCCGCCCAGTCCTCTCCTCCAACAAGAGCCAAGATGCACCTACTTTACATGGCATAACTCAGCTCTGCAGCCTGGGCTCTGCCCCATGCTCTGTGAAGCAGTGTTGCCTTAGTGGCCAGAACAGGAGATTTCCTCCAAAAAATGATGCCAATCGTGGCAACAGGACAGCTCTCCCAGACACTGCTAGGCAGCGAGCCTGGAGGCAGCCGTGCTCAGTAACATTCTTCCAGAAGCAGATTTCAGGAGACATTTGTAACCATTTAAAATTTCCCACCCAAGAAGTTTTGCACTTGTCAGTTTACCTTCTGCCACAGGTTTTTAATTTAGTTGTACGGGAAGAAACTTTATATGCCTCAAATTTTATATGTTAATGCCAGATGTGAACACACTAGCACGTGTTCTCTCTCTGCCGTGCTGCACTTCTCTGGAAAGGATGCTGTAACACTGCAGCTCCAAATACTCAGACAATCAGCAAAACTAGTGGCAGACCTGGAGCCAGAAGTCCCTGTGCCTCAGCATTTCCCCCAGTGCCCTGGGGAATTCCAACTGGCAAGACAATCTGCTAGCACATACTTCCCAGCCTTCTGAGCACGAAATATCCCTGGATGCAAAAGGATTAAAGACAAAAATTTGATTTTCTAATTATGAAAGATAATAAGGAAATTGCTGAAGACCACGCACTGTTTATTGCAGTATGCGATTCATTCCAGCTGCTTCAATGTATTGAGAGAGCGGAGATTATTAATGCAAGCAGCCTTTAAATTAATGCACGTGCCAGAATGTTTCTACTACGTAGACCTGAGATGAATGAACATGAAAAGCTGCAACTTCTTTTGATTATCATTGTTCCACTTTAAATCAATGAGCTCCTTTCTGCGTCTTAGTGTTGGTTTTTATCCTGAAGTTAAACATTTTTGCAATGTTATTCAAGTGTATATAATTTTGCAGTTATCGACTAACTTTATTTGATGTGATACCTGCGTTTGCCCTCCTGGACTTTCAGCGCTGTTCCCAATGCATCCCTGAGGACGAGCCATACAACTCCAAACTCCACTAATATTATAAAACATAAAAAAATAGCATTACTTGTTAATGGTGTTGAAGTGTTTGCACATGTTAAATGATGAGCAACAGCTTCTTGCTAGCAGTACTGACCAAATATTGCTGTCACTGGCAGGGGCCTCTACCCCCAAAGCCTGGGCTAGAAGAGATGGAGAGATACGAACTCTGCCTCTCCCAAGGCTACCTCATATTTTCACGTTGATCCCTTAGGAAGAACTGCCCCTGCACATTCAAAGGAAGCAAGACGGGTCCTGGGGACTGCCAGGGAGAGTGACCAGGCAGAGCAGACATCTCTTCAGGCCTCGCTCTGTACAGCGGGCACCCACTACCTGCCTCAGCCTCCAACTTGAAACACTATAAATTCATTTCAGAGCAGAGTCCATCCTTAGCAGGACACTTGCACAATTCAGAAGCACACGTGTGTGCCCCCAACCAGCCGGCTTCGAGCACTCACTCAGCATTATAACCTTCAGCAAAGCCGGGGGAGAAGGGGCCCAGGGCAGCCCAGCGCGGTAGCGCAGAAGCCACCAAGGGGCCCATTTCAGTTTGATTTGTTGCGGCACTCTAGATGCGAGATGAAATCTGAGAGATGAAATCTGAGCAATTTCTTGCTTCTCTTCTTTCTGGACAGTATATTAACACTATAAAGAAGGCTGAACAGTGGGGCTTCCCAACTCCATTATTGTCAAGGCCTATTTCAAAGGCAGTGGCTGAAATGCCCAGTGCTGCCTTTGTTGATCCTGGACTCAGGTCTCCTCCGTGTTGCACTTCTGTCAAACCGCAAGGCTGAGCAAATTAAAAATAAGCTTTCTCTGGAGGGGGGGAGGAGGGGGGAGACAGGAGGAGCACTGCCTGAGCCTACACACGGTGCCCGCTACATTCACGCTACTCTCGAGTTCCTTGGGTAAAAGCAGGGGAAGCAGAAAAGCCACAACAGATGCCAGTTCTCGTACCTGAAGTCCTGCACCTGACTTTCTAGGCACCAGTGTGAAGCCAAGCCGCGGTCTGGGCTGTAAGCGGGTACTACAGTCTCATCAATGCTGTTGGTCAGGCTGCCATACCTGCCACTAACCGTTCTGGTAAGAGAGAAATACAAAACACACAGACTCTTTATTTTCCACCTCCGGGAAAGGTCCCCAAGACCCATGGCAAGCTTATTACAGACCGTTTCAATTCGAATCAACTTGTCAAGAAAAGAAAGTGGAGAAAACGCATTAATTAAACAGCTTTACTCATGCAGAAAAGCTGCCAGCGTGAGCATTTTAAATTACCTGGGCACACCTAGCGGATTTGCATTCCCTTGGCACAGCTTTACTCCGGCCCACAAAGCATCATCCACCTCATACTTTCATCTGAGCAAGGAACAAAAGAGGCTGACAGCCCAGCACCACCTTCCCCGCTTGGGGGCTAGCGCCCTTTCCGAGGGATTTTGTGTCAGTTTATGCAGAAACCTTCCTCCTGCTCCACGCAGGGACAGGAAGTTTGGATTCTTCTATAAAACTAAAGACCAAGGCAAAAAGAGGCCTTCCAGAAACAAAGGAGGTGGAGCCGCGGCCAGCAGGGGGGTAACTGCATGCCATTGTTAAATATTAACATAGAATAAAGCAGTAGAAATGGATGTCCATCAACAGAATTAGAAGGAACTAAATGAGTTTACGAACAAAAGGTTTACTTATTTAAATTACAGGAGATGAAAAACAGCTGGGAACGCAATTCATAGCAAAAAGTACAAAGCTACAAGACTGTTAAATGCCATGATATTTCAAAGTACTTTCCCCCCTCCCATTTTAAACTAAACACGTACAATTATTTTAACTAAAATAAAGCTAATGACAGTGTAACCTTTAGATGTTCCATCCCTTCCCTCAATTGCTTTCAAATTCAGCTCATCCATTTACATTAACTAAATAGTTTGATTCCCTCATCCAAGTAGAGGTCAGTCTTTCAGATAGTAGACTAAAGCTTGAAGAAAAAATAAAATCACTGCGAGTAGATCTTTATTTTTAAAAGTTACCTCTTACTATTAGATTCATGGACCTTAGACTGTATTTTCATATTTGTCTTTATCAGTTCTCTGCACAAAGGAAGAGCGAAAAAGTAGCCGACTAACTTTATTTGTTACATTTGATTTGTACATTTGGTCACAGCAGAGATGCCTATCAGTAAAGATATTTAGAGATATTCAAAAGTTTGAGGATTTGGGTTGTTTTTTTTGTTTTTTCCCTGCTCAAGAAAAAGAGCACCACTGTTGAAAGCCTCTGAGCCAACAGGGCCTAGCACCAAGATGTCGTCTGCACCAAGGGCTAGGTTTTCAAAACCAGCCAGTACTGCCTTTGTTGTGCTTCCAGTATTACCTGCACCAAAACTCTCCAGCCGAAAACTCTGCCTTCACCTGAGACACTGCCTTGTTTTCCTCTACTTCTGCGGAGCTGCCCTTTGGTTCCACTGGGCTCAGCAGCAGCAGACTCCGAATCTCAACGGGCAGCTCCATCGCTGCCTCAGTGAGTCCTGTCTATTAATGATATTTTTTAATTTCAAGTGTTTCTAGCACTGAACCACACAACTGGACCCTGCCCTGCGGAGCACTGAGCCACCTCTGTCTCTTGGAGCTGCCCCTTGTGCCTTACCTGATTAGACCCTTTGGTGGGTTCCACTTCAGCATAACAAAGGATTTATCACCATCCAGCAGCGGTGCATCCCTAATGGTCACTGCTGAAGGCCACAGAACATTCAAAATTAGAGCCGAAAGTTTTTCAGAAAAATCAAACTGCTAGCACAATCAACTTTATCCCATTTTAGCTTTTCCAGCAACAACAAAAAAGTTCAGGATCTTAATCACACACCAATACATTACATTCCTTAAAGTTTCCTTCTATTATAATTTTCACGCTTAAAATAAATTCGAGCGCTAAATGAAACCCTTTTGTCTCAGTAAAAAAAAAAAATAAACTTTTATTTCTTTCAAAATGAAATGGCTTGCAGCTCCTTGCTGTGACAAATTTTTCTTGGTTTAGGTCATCTTAAAAAAAGAGATATTACTTGTTTCAGATGCCAAACAACTGCCAAAGGCAAAAGTAAAATTAGTTACTTGGACAGATCATTTTAAAGTTAGGAAGTACTTCGAGTGTTCTGGGCTGCAACAAGGTTTCAATTCACCTGAAAAGAAAGGCAAAAATAAAATCAGTTACTTGGACAGATCATTTTAAAGTTAGGAAGTACTTCGAGTGTTCTGGGCTGCAACAAGGTTTCAATTCACCTGGAAAAAAAACCTCCTGATTCACCAAAGTGTCATGCAAAAAAGTACCAGCCATGCTAACGAGCTATAGAAAACACATGCACATATAAATTAGTTTATGTTCCTGTTCTGACAACAGCCTGTACCAGACGCTTCAGAGAAAGACACATGAAGCCTTGAATTAGACAGATGTGAGATAATCTGCCTCCCACCATGGGTGCCTTCCTAATCCCTTAAAGCCTGAAGCAGAAGGTTGAGCATCTTTCCAAAAACATTGCAGCACTTTCTGTTTGCATTAACTGTTATTAAAGACAAAGCCAGCAACGACAGGTTCTACAGGCCCTGTTTTCAGTTACTCAAAGAGTTTTGCAAAACTTTGCACTGAAAGTTTCACACCGGGTACCTTTCTTGGACTAAATTTTTGCATTTTCTTTCTGCAAGAGATATTAAAGCGCTTTTAAGAAAATGGCTCAAGGAATATACATCAGTCCGTAAACATTATAACAAATTTTTGCTGACCTCCTCAAGGCACAGATAGCTTCCCAACAAAACAGTCCCTTATACTTCAGCAGAGGGATTTTGCTGGTGACAGGGATTTTGCTTTGTCTTTTGCTAATTTAAAGCGCGGGGAGGTGGCGGGGGGGGGAGGGGGTGTGGTGTGGATCACATTTGGCCAGGTTGTAAATCTTTGGGGAAGACAGACTCAGCATAGTTCTCTTAAAACACCATATGCACAGAGCAGTCTCCAGCATGGCTCAACAGGGACTGAGCTGGATTTTCTCTTCCCCTGCTCCCCAAAGCAGCAGGCAGAAGAGCCGAGGCTCAGGATGCCGCCACTCCCAAGATCCCGCTGCTTCTGGTACCAGCACAACATGAACAGGCTGCAGAAAATATGGGCAGCAAGAACCACATCTGGAAGAGAACAAACCAGGGAGAAACACTGAGTGGGAGAAGTTGGAAGCTGGTAACTGCAGATGAGGGACCGATGCTGGGGCTAGGACATGGGAGCACTGCTGAGGAGGACTCAGGCATGGCACGTCAGAGAGAAAAGAAGGGAGGCAATGGTTGGAAGAGCCACCGTGATGTGCTGAAGTCCCTGAAGGTGACTGAGCAGGGCTTTGTACTGATATAAAGAGCGCAGGAGAAGGCACGGGATGGGACTGTCACAGGGAAGAACTGGGAGAAACCCTGGCAGAAGATGCCGTGCTCAAAGAGACAGGGAGTGTGATGAGACCACTTTACTGCAGGGACTGAAATGGAACCAGAGCTTCCTCCATCAACAAACTGTATCATACTCATAGAAGGTTTCAGTCCTCCTCAGCCAGTTCACACGTGAAGGCATTTGCACATTTTGCTATTACAGTTACAGGAAACACATATAAAAATCTGTCAGGACACTGAAGTCTTGATTACTACAAAGCTGTGATACTTTGATGCAAATATATCAAAGAGTGGACCCCTGGCGAATAAAAGCCTGATCACCTAAAAACTACTGCAGTGCCTTGTCCAGAGGTCAGGTCAGTATTACACAGACAGCTCCAACACCAACATTGCTTCATTTCCATACAAATAACAATGGACTTTGGGTCTAGTTTTCTCTCTTTTTTTTTTAATTCATCTGGGCTTTTCATTCAATGCCAAGATCTTAGTAGGGTTCACTTCCACCCAGCTCTGGTGGCCACGAGCTCCACAGATGAACACTTCTACACACCACCCTACGCTGCATCCACCGCTAGATGGAACAGAGAAGGGGACAGAGCAGCGAAGACCACATTTCACATGCATGGCTTGTTTATACACACAGTTTTACTGGCCTGACACAATATGCAATGTTAAATCAGTTCCTCCAACAAAAGCAGACGGCTAAACAAACAATGGTTTTGTTTAAACTCAGTCCTATTTGGTCCTATCTTAAACAGATTAGCAACAGGTTAAATTTAAGATCTCTGCTGGACCATTCCACCCTGTCTTTTGGTTTAAAAGTGAAAATACACGTGTAGGCAATCCACAAGCAAGATGGTTTTTGCCAGCATACTTCAGTAAAGAAGGCCAGATGCTCAGATGCTGAAGTACTCGCAACCACAAAAATGGAAGTCGGCTCTAAAGTTTAACTGCAAACAAGATGCAGACAACATAGGGAGGTGCAAAAACAGTTATTAGCGTCCTGGAAAAAAAAAAAAGGAAAAAAAGAAATCTAGTTCCCAGGAGATTACTGCCAGAAGAGAGGCCTTGTTAAGACATTGTTAATTTTGCAAAATGAACTATAAAGTATTCAGTATAACAAATCCAGATATACTGTGCTCAACAAAAAGGAGAGGTTCCTTTTTCTAAAGGGCTGCATTATCGCATTATCTTTGCCTTTTATTGGGTTTCTTTGAATATTAATTTGTTTTTAAAGTTGCAGCTCTACAAAAGTTTTTTTACGCCTGAAAGTCAGAATTCACAGCATGAACATATGAAAAAGTCTTTAAAGGACTCCAGTCTTCCTGCATTTCCCTGCTACAGTCTATAGTCTATACACCAGAGAGACAGCAAAAATCTCACCAAAACCAGGAATGCTTTAATAATAAATAAAAGCTTTCCTGTCATTGGAAAATATTTTCACCACAGAAAGTAATGTATTTTTAATTATAATGTTGAACATCTCTTCAACATGGGGATGTTTGCCTGGGAGTGAACCCGTCGCACAGATGCGTGGCTCACACAGTGACCCCAGAGCTCAAGCACTGGGGAAACACCACCAAAGCGAGCTTCATCTTACAGCAGTGCAGCATATTTGCACCAGGGGCTCTCAGGACTGTGATTTTATTGGTCTCGGTAAAGCAGGCAGCAGAGCTCAGAACTCAGAGATGGTCTTTGCACTCACACACACAAAAAAATGGTTGAATTTGATTCATTTGGACAAGGAAGCAACCGCTTTACCCTACCTTCCCGTAACGTGACATTTATGAATATGTTCTGCACAAGACTGGCTGAAACACATCTGGTTTCTGCGTCCTTTCCAAAGGACTTTTTAAGCACAAAGTCAAAAGAAAGCAATGCACAGAAACAGAACGGCAGCTTCATCCAAGGTCCACAGGCACTGGTGCTGGGGGCAGCCACAGCACTGACGGGGGACGCACGCACAAAAGCACACACTGCACACCACTGCGCTGCAGGGCCACCAAGCCTCTCCCTAAGTCCTGCCCCCAGAACAAGGAGAAAGGATGTGATGGGAAGGATGAGCCCATATGGTATCAGATAGACCTTGTTATCCAACTTGGACCACCGCCACTGATAAGGCTATTGTCAAATTGCGTGGGGCGATTACTCTAAGTGGGAGAATGATCCTCGTGTGGATTACCCAGAGAAGAAAAATGGTTTAACAGTGTCCATAAATGATGCAGACTCCACTACTATTGATCAAAGCTGAGCTGGGTTCTCTGAGTTACACACCAACCTTTTTACATACCTTCTTTCAGGTGGGTACTTTTTTTTGTTTGGCCTGGCTACCTTTTAAAGCTTCTTGCTGATTTTCCACTCTGCTGCATCAAAAAAAAAACCCTGCAAACACTGTTACAGACCATAGCTAAGCATCTGCAAGTTATAAAACATTTAAAAGCTTTACATTTAACCTATCTATTGGCAATAAAACATACTCCAACACAAATGCACTATTTGAGACAGATGTTTGAAATATGAATGAATGTTTGAATATTCAGTTTTAAATACTCATGATAAAAGAAGCTGCAGAGACATGCCATTGATCTAATACTTGTTTGCACATTCCTTAGGGGTATGCGTGAAGCATAATGGGATTTCTATGTTCCTAAACAACAAAAGGTGTAAAAATGCCTTTTCAGTTGCAAACTTTGTTCATTTATTCCTGTGGCAAAAGAATGCAAATCTTAAGTCATTTTTTTGTGCACTGACAACAAGTCTTTCTCACACAAAAAAGTTCCTTAAAGAAACAAGAAGAAAGTTCAGAATAAAGTCATGCTTCCTTCCCCAAGTCCCTTTAAAAAAGAAAGAAAAAAAGAAAAGAAAGAAGGAAATTTCACTTAACTCGATTGTACCTGCCAGCTAAAAGCAAAGGCTACTACTTCAGTGAGTGACTCTAAGCATTATGTCATTAATAAGAATGGGCTTGCAAGGTCCAAGCAAAATATTTGTTTCAATTAAGCCTTCAGGGTAGCTACTGCACACATTTTGGCCCCGGCTCTGTAATTAAGTGACAAAACCTGTTCACAGACACAAACGCCAAAGCAACTCTACATTAAAGCATACGATGGTACCTTATAAACATGAGCAAGAAGTTATTCTGTTAAAAGTAACATTCCCTGTTAAACCCTCTAATTTTGCTTTTTCAGTCGTTTACTTGTACAGTGGAAGGGGAGCTTTTTTTACTCGGAAATTGCAGATATTTAAAATTAATACGAAACCAGGAACTGAAAGAATGGGGTGGTGGGATGCATTTTCAAGGAGGAGTGTAGGGAAACAGTGTTAATGTCAGAATCAATCCTTGAGCTATGAATAACTTAACTTCAAAGCTGATGCTACTGTCTGACTGAGCACCCTATGTCTTCAAGGAAGATAAAGCCACATATGTAGTCAAACCAATGTTTAATTCAGATTACGCAGAACAATACAGAAACTTGACTGGAGCCAATTAAACCAAGCTTTCACTGACTGATAAAAATACCATTTCCTATCCTTTCTGCGCACAGCAAGGAGCAGTTTGAGAGCGCTACAGTTCTGAACCCACATTTATTGACCTAAAACGGTTTTGTACTTAACACGTCAATACCAGAATTTCAATTATAACATTTGATATTCTCCTTTCAAAACGCAAATACTATTTACTTCGACCAGGGACAAAGCTCCATAACCCTGCAGGGACTATGCAGAAGCACAGAGAATATTTTCTAATGAAGAACGCAGTTTTTCTAGGAGATCACTAAAATAGGTGATGTTTGGAACATGCAAGATACTTTGCTCAGGCACCGTCCACACATTGAAGCGCCTTTCTCCTACCAGTCTCACTGCTGTAATTCAAGAAACGTAGCAAAATCCAGGCCCTGTTCTCGCCCATGGCCAGACTCTGTGTTCATCACACACCCACCATGATCTGTGGTGTCTCATGGGAGACACAGTCTGGCCCAGGGTCCCACCATACGTGGAGAACAAGGACAGTTGTCTCCCAACTCATAGCCCTGGGAAGTCACGTGCTACAGGAAGCAGCACTTAATAGCTGAGCTGCCCAGAAACAAAACATTTTAGGTTGACTTCGAAAAGCGTAATGAATCATTTCAAAGATTTCAAAATGAAGTACTATGACCACACTTTGCAGAATAGCTGTTGCTGGCACTGTTGGCAGCAAACACAGAAGTGTTTAAATCCAAGAACTGACAGTTAACCAAAATTAAACCATTCGGGATCTGACTCCATGATAACCAAAAATTGTATAGGTAACCCACGGGTGTCTATAGAGCATCCAAGATAGGCTGGTCACAAAGCAGCCAGGTGGAAGCGAAAGCATCTCAAACTTGGAAACAAGCACCTTCGTCCCTGCAGAAAGTAGCCAGAAAATTACACTATGGACTATGTTCAGCAAGAAGTCTTCCACAAAGCCCTGTTCCTAAAGGACTGGCCCCAGTGCTCCTTCTCAGTTCCTTAAAGAGTTAGTTTCCCTGTGCCTCAAACCCCTACCTATAAAATAAAAGCAACTTTATCCCTGTCCCACACACTGCCCACCCATCTCTGCAACTGTGAGCTCTTTGGGGTAAAAGACGTGCAGATAAACCCTCACACAGGGGTTGTGCCCTTCAGGAGTAACAAATTCAAATAAAAATTATGTATATAGGAAGTAGTGACAGACCATGAGCAACCCTTGGAAGGCAGCAGAAGCATGAAAGCAGCTGCATTACCTTAAGTCTAATCTTTGCAATTGGTATCAGACAAATGGCATGCAAGCAATGTTAACTGCCGGCTGTAAACTTCACCAATAGGCAGCCAGAAATGGAAGGAGAGAACAACTGAGCTACTTTCCAAGAAATTCTGTTATTTTCCAGCTAACCACACAGCTATAAAACTGAAGAGTCCAGGACGGTTTATATAATAAGAGAAAGCCAATATTATAGGCAGTCAACATATTTCAAAACACAGTGGTGTACTTTCTTTGGTATTTCTTCTCCTGACTTCACCCTCATCACCGTTTTATTAAAGTTTAAAACCCACGCTGTTGACATCATTTCCAGGGATAAAGTCTGTGCTGGCCACCACTCGTTCCTCTGTCAAATACAGCACCTGGCCATGCAGATGCCCCAGTCCTCTCGTTGGCACACACAAACCAGAAGAGAGATTAACAAAGAGGAGAGTAAGGTTTCTTAAGAGCTCTTCATAATGGACAGCGTCTCACTCTATATACAGGGATAAAAGGAGAGCGATAAACTCTGTTGTTGTCAAGAAAGAGAAGAGCGCTTAAAAAGCCTTTCAGATAAGCAATTTCCCCTCTCATCAGTATCCTCTTGACTGCTAAGCTCTTTCTTTTGTCTCTTACCTTGAATGGTGATCAGCAATGCATGATTGGCCAAGGGGCATCAGCTGTAGGTCTAACAACACGAGCCAGCTGAAACCACTGCAGAAAGGAAGGACCACTCTCCTAAAGACCTATCTACTTCGTGAAGGAGAAGGAGGGAAAGGCAAAGCATGACAGCTTCATTTGCCTTGCCGGTTTTGGCAACGGGTACAGGATTTGCCATCCCCCATATTAGGTTTAACGTAGCATCCCATCTCTGAATCCAATCAGGATTGAAGGCGCAGGTGCCAGGAACCCCACTGCCAAACAAGTTTCCACCCTACAATCCTTAATGAGATTTTAGCTTAAATCCTCAAGGATGAGGGTCAGTAGCCATTCCACTCTCTGCGTGCTTCCTGTCCCATCCTCAAACAGCTGCACCTCAACCAAGAACTTTCTTCCTTGCAAAGTGTGTTGTACCTTCTGGTCACATTTGTCTTGTGCTTCAACTAGCTGGCGCTTCCCTAACAGCACCCCAAGCACACTCAGAGCACACACTGAGTTAAAGAACAGCTTCATGCCATCAGAAGTACCACAGCTAAAAAGGAACAGTTTTACTCTTTAAAAAAAACTTGGTTTCTCATTAGGAATATTTCACCTGTTACTATAGCATTGCTGTTTAACCTGGCTGCAGGATGAAGGGTTTTCCAGAGTTGTTGTTAACCACTTCTTCACCTACCCAACTTCATTCCAGTACAGGGCAAGAAGCAGAGAAACTCTCAAGGCTGAGAGCTTTTATGAGACATCAGCCATTTGGATAAGCACCCGTCTTGCAACAACCGGAAGGCAGCGCAGAGCACCTCTCTTCACAACACCCAACCGATACAGTTTTGGCTATATAACAATTTTCATGCAAAACTGCTTAGGCATATAGCTGTCTCCAGTCCAGTCTTACACTGCCAAGCAAATCCTTTCTCCAGCCAAGAGAGACATTTTGCCCACAATTCAGTTGGTCTTTAACATAAGGTTTTGTTTATTAATTTTAAAAATAAAATAAGACTAATAATCTTGGAGCAACTGCCTCTGCTGCAGCAGTTTTAGCCAGGGCAGTTCCCTTGCCTCCAGCAGGGCTTTGCCTTATTTTGAGAAAGCTGAAGCAACAGAGTGGTGTAAATGAAGAGTATGAGCATGCTTTTCTGGGCTTTGGAAGGTCTAATGCCAATGGCCTAAAAAATGTTAACAGATTGAACATACAGATTTGCACAATGCCAGCAGAATAGGCTTCTGACCACAGAACATCTGGGAGAAAAAAATAAATAAATTTGGAGGCTACCAGAATGTGTACCCTGTCTGTGATCTGCAGAAGTGCTGAGTACCCCGAGAGGCAAATGAGACCAGTGAGGGCTCTGCTCCGAACACACCAAGAGCATACATTGACATGACTCTGCAGTCATACACGTTCTCTAAATCGGACATCCCCACGAGTCAACACCATCCCCACTCCTTAGTTTCTCCATGGGGTCTGTGTCACTCTCTCAGCTCAGTGTTGCCATGAAGATTTATATTTACGAAGTGTTTACAAGCCAGAAGGGTTTAAAAAGAAAAAATTAGTAACTCTGTCCGCAGCCCAGGGATTGCGTGGCACGCTGTGCTTACACAGTCCACGTACGCCAGTCCTGCACATCAGATAAAGAAACCTGGCACATGAGCCTTGCTCATAGGCACAAGGGGACTCACTGACAGCTGCACAGACAAACTTCAGTAGTTGACCTGATGCAACCCTAACGCTTGGTTAGTGCTGGGGACTGTTTGTGATACTGCCCCAGCAGGGTAAGCAAATACTCTGAGAGCTGCCAAGTTGCTGAGCTTCCTCAAAGAGCTGAGGGCTTTCCCCGCATGCTCAACTATGGAGAACAGCACTATTTTCCACAGAGTTTTATACTAGGAGCTAATTCTTATCACCAGTGTGTTACTGTGTTATTTCAAGGGCCAGACTCCCCTCTCTCATAAGTCTTAGAAGTTAGATTAAGTTTTAACCATAACCAACCTTGCTACTGTCAATACCAGCTACTACCCAAACTCCAGTGAGATGCCCCACTTCACGAGCATCTTCCAGGGGATGCGCTCTGTAAAATGAAGAGTGCCCTTTGGCCCAAAGCCCAGCAAAGCACAGTAACATGCACAGTAACTTCAGTTCATGCCTTTGCTTCAGATATTTTTAAGATTTTACATATTCAAAAGCCAAATTGCCTCTTCCATCGAAAGTTCTCCATGTCTTTATTGGTACTTTCACAAGATGCAACTTCCAAGGGTTGTTTTCCCAATTTATACAGATGTTAACTGCAATTACTTATCATTTATACTCTCATAAAGCCCACAGTGCCACAGGCTACATGCAGAGCACCACTGTGCTGAGCAACACAAAGTGAGAGAAGAAGAAGAGACCCTTCCATCTTCCTCTGGCTCCTCTTCCCAGTAACACAAACAAGGTGCTCCTTCCATCAGGCATCGGGTGGAAGAAGTATAATCATGATCCTGAACCTCCCCAGCTCCCACTGACTTTAGTGGTTGTTCACAGTGCTCAGGTCAGAAAAAGTATTAATCTCGTCCTTCAAAGTCTGTGCTCAGGTACACACCACATCTTGCAGTTTCTTTTAATCCCCCCCTGAAGACCAGCAGAGTTCAGGACATAAATGCTTCACTCTGCCAAACACTAATTTTCAAAGATACTTTGCTGGGGGAGGGGAACTACAGGAACACTAATTTTTGTTTGGAAAACAAGAAAGGAGCACATAGAGTTTATGTAAAACAAAACAGAAATTAATACAGTCTGTTACTTTTCATGTGTGGTCATTTTTCCTACAGAAAAATATTATCGGGACAATTCTCTGAGCAACAGTGACCTAACAAAGACATCACATATTGCACCGTTTGCACAAATAATTACACATCATTTAGATATTAGTCTTCCTTCTCAAGGCATCACAGGGGAGTCTTCACATTTTGAACACATGCAACTCCCATTAACATTAATGAGAGCTACTCATATATACAGGACGGACAGTAGATCTCTTGAGAATCTCTGCATTCATCGTACCTTGTCTGGGGAAACAGTAGAAATGTAACAAACGCAGACCCTAAATCAAGGAAGATTCAGCCACTGAACTTGCCATGCCTGACTCTCAGCATTTCTCACCACTTACTGGTCGCCCAGCTCCTACAAAACATTGCTGTGGGGCTACTCAACATGCTCCTGAACAGCACACCTCTGCCTCCAACTCACCCTGCAGCTGGTCTTGCTCTGGGTTACACTGGGCAGACGCACATCCCCTCCATGTTAGGAGCAAGTGGGAATCACTTATTGGGGATCCTGATTCTCAAATTCTAATTAGTGCATCAGATCCGGATTTTCAGATTGTAGTTTTCACTTTGAACCTTTCCAAGTTTTGTGCCCACTAACAGATACAGCAGCGCAGCCAGCTGGTTTTATCAGCACTTTCTGTTAGGGCTATGTCAATCACCGTCATTGTTCCTCTGTGGTGTTAGTGCCTTCAGAACTGACATATGCAAAGGAGAACAGAAGTGCTAATGCTTTTCTACACAAATGTGGCAGCCATATCACACTGAGACAGCACTAGCAGGTATCTTAACCCCTCCTTTTCCATCTCTTCAGCCCTGTCGTAATTATAGAGTACTGAACAAACTGCTGTTCCCAGCTACGCCGGTGAGGAAAATGCATCTCCATGTGCTACGCAAGCCTCATTCCTGCTTATAATTCAGCAGGAGCTGCAAGAGAAGGAAGACACTGTTGGAGCAGAAGGACTTTGAGCTCTATACTGTTTTTCTGTTGGAAAACCTTTTTGTAGGGGTGTCAGCCTCCAAAATAGTGACTGCACTACTTCTCAACCTGTTAGAGGAGTACTGAGGAGGTAGCCAGTATTTGTGAAAGGCATTTAAAAAGCAGAAGTGCTTGTTATCTTTGTGTGTCTACACTAGGCCTTTTTCATATCCTTTACAATGTCTCTCCAGTCCTTTGCTTTTATTTCACACCCAAATCCCTGTGGCTCCAGCTCACATCAGTGGGGGTGATGGAAAGCACTCTCCCCCGCAAGCAAGTCCAGCAGTAAATTTCATATGGCTTAACCAAATCAACAGCATTTCAATGGGAAGCGAGACACTTCAGAGTTACTGTGCTTTAAACAGTAGTGTAAAGTTACAGCCTGAACCTCAGAAGCTCTTATAAAATAATCACACTTAATTTTTCACTTTTATTAGTAGGCTCTGTACTCAGTAGATAGAAACAGCGCTGGCTTCCATGGCTGCATCTCCCTGCCCAAACTGGATTCCTCCCTACAAACGCCTCCTGCGATGTGCAGCACTGTTTCGTGTCCTAAGAAGTCCTTCACTTACATAAACTGCTAATCTAAATATATCCCTTTCCATGGCCAACAATGGTTGAAAAATTGCGTTCCCTTTATTTGTACCATTCCAGAGTCATGAGGAGTCTTGGTAAAGAACTTTCTCCGGAGCAAAGTTAAGCCAGATCTAAGCTGCTTCAAAGTGCTGATTCAGCTTGCTGGTAGTTTATCGCTCAGAGGAAAACACAATTGTGTAACCTAAGAAGATATCACAGGAGGACACGCCAAAGAGGAAGAGAAGCAATGCTTAAAAAAAAAATCTACTTCACTTCTTTTTTACCAGTTATCACAAAAGCAGAGTTTACCTTTAAAAAAAAAAAAAAAAAACAAATTAAAAGACATTGTTTCAGAAAAAAAGCCAGTTTCCAAGATCACGATGCCATATTAAATTCTTTCCCAAGCTCAATAAACTATGACTTATAAAACTTGTAAAATTTTTACTAGACTCTTGACAGCTCCACATGTGTCTGTGGCAAGAAGAATGGAACCTTTTGCTAAACATCTGCTAAATCTTGCATCTTGGCTAGAACGACTCTACCCAATAGCAACACGCTGTCTAGCGCTTGCTGACTGTGGTCTGGGACTGTGATGGAATCTGTCTTTTCTACATGAAAACACCACGTTGCTTTGCCGTGGTGCTTTATCGGGGCCTGGATTTGCAGCAACCATTTCCAGTAATATTGCATAATGGCACATCTCTTAGGGCAGTTGTGCCTCAACAGTGGCACATTGTTCATCACGGGCTGAAATCATAGCGCTGCCAGCTACGTTTTCAAAGGGGATGCACGCACGGCATCTCCATTCGTACACACTGCTCCAGAAGTTAGGAGTCCAGCAGCTTTGTTTGTGAGCAGTCAGGGTACAAATCTAGAGGATAGCTTCAGAACAGCTAATAAGTTAATCAAACAAATTTCTGAGAACAGTCGGAGAAGCTAGAGAAAGTAATTTTGCTCATTTGTGCAATATATCCAAGAGATTCCTCCATGAAGTATATTTAACAATATCTTCTCATTCTACAGAATGGTGTCTTCTAGTTTTCCAGGACCGATCAACATGTATGCATTAAGCAGTTCTACCCATATATAATGAAGTATTCTGAAAAACTAAGAAGCCTCGTGTTTTAAGTTCACACTGTTCTGTCAGTACTTGAAACACAGAAGACACTCAAATAGGGACAGTATCCCCACACCTTTCGGGGGGCTCTCACATCTGCTTCAGAAGCATTTTGCAATGGACAGCACTAGAAACAAGGCATTTGGCTAGTGACAACTTAGGTCTGGTCTAGCACAGCAATTAAACATTTCCTTTTTGATCCTCTACAAAGATCTTTAAGAAGAATCTTTCCTTGACACAGTTGGCATTTTCTTTATTTGATGTCATCCTATGGCTCTTGATAAACCCCTCTGATCCAAAAGAAGCCAAGTGTCCTGTGTTAATACTAGCTGGAATAAAGTTGCTACAATAGTTCAAAACATGGAGTTCACAAAAGCCTCACTCGTTTATGCCCAGAAAAGCTTTTCAGCTTCAAGGAGAAGCTAATGATTTTACATTGTCCTGCAGAGATGCAGAACAACACCATTGATGTTTTCATAGTCCACTGAGTTAGTTTCAAAGTACAAGTCTGTATAGCGTAAGGAATAGATCTGCTGAAAGGGAGCTTTGCTTCTCTCCTATGAGGACGGGCTGAGAGATTTGGGGTTGTTCAGCCTGGAGAAGAGAAGGCTCCGGGGAGCAGAGCCTTACTGCAGCCTTTCAGTACTTAAAGGGGACTTATAAGAAAGATGGAGACAAACTTTTTAGCAGGGTCTGTTGCGATAGGACGAGGGGTAGTGGTTTTAAACTAAGAGAGGGTTGATTTAGACTGGATATAAGGAA
>VYZM01008944.1:488574-530786 GCA_013398915.1 Dromas ardeola
TTTTTTTTTTTTTTTTGACATCACCTATGCCACAAAGAAGCTTCCCACTTATATCTAACCTGAGTAGTTTACCTTGGAGTACAGCAATGCTCAAGATAGTCTTTCTGGCTTGCTTTTCAGCATGGGGTACATCATAAGGCATGAAATCCAGAAGCATTCCTCCCTGTGTATCACAAGTACCTTCCCTTACTGGCATGGATTTTTTAAAACTGGTAAGTCACCTTGAATACCTACTCAAGGAGACCTTTCAGAAAAGTGTGCACTATACCACCATGCTTATCCCACACACCTCCCCTCCTCTCAGATGGCAAGAGGATAGAACGACAAAAAACATGTCTGCATTCTTATAAGGCAAAAAAAAAAAAAGATTTCTTACATCTAAAAAACAAAATGCTATGGCAATCTGGGAACTCCAGTGCATTGGAAGATGAAAGATAAATCGTGTTATGTGAACGTTGCACATGTTGTTGTTATTATCTCCAAGAGGAGGACCCCATTGTGCTAAATACTACACACGCTCAAAGTAACAGGCAGTTCCTGTCCCAGAGGCCTCATAACCTAAGATAAAAGCAGTATTGTTGTCCCCTTTTTTATAAAGGGGAAGTGGGACACCAGAAGATTCAGTGACTCGAACGAGTTACTCAATGAAATGGCAGATCTGGGAATTGAACCCAGATTCACGTCTCCATCCCATGATTTAATCCACACATCATTGCTCAAAGTCACTTTTAGTTAAGCAGCAACATCTAAGCTTCAAATCGGTACCCATGATTATTTCTACTTATTTAATGAGAAAGCAGAATACTTGATCTATAGTTCATTTCCCCATTAATTTTAGATTCCTGTAAGATTCATCTTGAAGTATATGTCCAAAAGATGCCACACGGACACAGAGAAATAATTTATATTCTCTTCACAGTCAATTCCTATAACACACTGAGTCCAATCATAAGTGGAGTACTTTAGCCTTACCTTTGTATTTAATTTTGTAGACGAGTGCAAAGGATTACTTTGAAAAGATTTATGCTGTTTCTAAACAAGGAATATGGTTATAAGCCACTGCAAGAACTTCTAGCTGATGGAACAGAGGCTCAAAAATATCACCGTTTAAAAAATAACACAAAACAGCAATCTGAAGATCTTTGATAAGTGAAGGAAGGGAAGTTGCTGCAGGAGGTATGGAGGCTAAGGAGAAAGAAGATGGAAAGACGACCGAAAGGACAGTCAACAACAGCTTCAGGAAGAAGAGGAGAGCAGAGCAGGCCTGCTCCGAGCTGTGTAGGGCATGGGAAGCAAGGATACAAGCACTTGAAAGTTCTCCTTGATAATTTACATTCCATAAGTCCAAGTTTAATTGTGTATTACCATGTAATTACTGCCAAATGGGAAATGAATCCCTCTCCAAAAAAGAGTCCAAATGAAAGGCTAAATTGTAAAGAATAACGAACTACAATGGGCCGGGTATCTCAGGACAGCCCCGATGAGGGAATACAAAGGCTTCTGCGTTACTATTTGAAAAGTTACTTAAGGCAGGAGAGCTCAAAAGCAATCTGGCTGCTGAGTACAAGCACAAATGCTGGTGGCGCACACAGGACTGGTCCAAGACCACACAGCACTTCCTGCACCAAGAGATGAGAGTGCCCAAAAAAGGAGGCTTTGCTAAAGAGAAAGATGAGTCAAAGGTCAGATGAGGCCCACTAAAAGCAAATTACTTACATATTCAAATTCTGAGAGCACTGACATCTATCTTTAAAGAGGCACTTTAAAAAAACCCAACAAACAAAAAACAAAACACAAAAACCCACACACATTACATGCAAGTGCATACAGCAGCAGTATTGTGCTCCACAGGTGGTCACAACTTAGAAAAAAGAATATTACAACCATTGGGAATAGAATAGGAGCAATTATTACGTCACCCAGGAGTGTGACATTAAGAACTGTGTTGCTCAAAATTTTCTGAAAAAATCAAGCCTGTATAAGTTGGGTACCTAAAAAAAGAAAAAAAAAAAAAGAAAAACCTTAATGGCTATCCCAGCCAGCAGCTTCAAATTCCTTCTTCATTTCACAGTGTGAAATAAATTGTGAAACCACACACTTAATAAGCTACCTAAACGTTTGTCCATTTAATATCTGAACCCAAATCAATATTTCAAGAGTCTTGAAAATGTTTTCTTCTCTTGGGAAATTAGAGACAAAAGTACTCTAAGACTTAAAAAACAGAGTGAGGAGGGATACAAGCTCTTTGGAGGTACACAGAACAATAGTAGAATTTCTAAACCCAAAAATAATGTGAGAGCAAACTCGCTAATGTAGAGCAGCTGAAGAGATGTACACTGCAAAACTGCGACCTTTAGAAGAGTTAACCCTGGGCCTAATAGAAAAGCTGAGGTGGAAGAAGACATTTGCACAGCAACAAGGCTAGACAGGAAGCTGCACCCTGGGGAACCATAAGTTTGTGCAGGACAAAGAAAATGAAAACTCATAATGAAGTTCAGACACTTTGGGACGGGGGAGAGCGATACAGTCGCGCCAAACTGGATGGCTCTACTAGGCTGGAAAACGGCCTTTCTCACAATCCAAGAGTTGCCTGAACTGCAGCGAGTTCTTCCAATGATTTTAAAGAAAATACTTGCAGACTGAATACTACTCCCATCCAATGGGCTTTACATACCTTCATGAGACAGCAATCAAATTTGATTTGTTCTCAATATGCAATCAGAGATTCAATTTGGACATGTTTTAAGACAACTAATCATAAAAGGTCAGAAGTATGGGAGGATGGAGCAGGGTTCTCTCGGCGGACTGGACTCCTACCGCATTAACCTGAAGGTCACCATAGTGATCAGAGCGAAAAGCTAACCATGTTTGAGAAAACACTAGATTCAACTCTTCAGAGAACTGATTTTTATTCATCCCTCTGGAGCACAGACTGGGAAGTGCCTCCCACTGCAACTCTTGGGACCTAGTGGAATATGAGTCAAATAAACCAACACCAGAAACTGAGATTACACCGAACATTTTGAAAGCGCACATAAGTGACTGCTCTTTTCACTGGTGGCATTAAGCCACTCTCCTAGCCCAGTTGCTACCACCGAGTTTTCAACCACTGAGCTCTATTTACTCCTAAAGACTTCCCTGTCTTGAAAGTGTGCTTTTATTTCCTCATTTTTAAGGAGGAAAAAAATAGACAGGGCTACAGAATGGTGGCTAGACACTGTATTTGGCAAATTGGGAAGAATAAAACTGTGTTGGATTACTGTACAGGAAAATTTCCCTGTTAATGTCTGATGTTTCAACTTGGTCAGTTCTGACAGCTTTCTGGCTTTTCAGCAAGAAACCCTCAAACAAATATTTTCAAACACTGCCTCAAGAAAGTTAAATTTGCAGAGTTTTACTTTGGACAGGCCTCTCTTTTTAAATTAAGAAACGAAAACAACGAACTCTAATACAGGTTTGTTTTCTCCTCCTCAAAGAACAGAACATTTTCTTGTTAAATGGCTTCAAAGACTAGCAAACATTTTTCTGAGAAATTTCAAGTAACTCTCGAGACTAGTTCTGGAAGCCTCACTCTTCATGTACAAACTCCTATCCAGTATCAGCATCCCCATATAGCGATTGTAATTTTCACGTGTACCTTTATTCAGCGGAGGATTAACAGAAGTTTCTGCCAATACATTATGTTCCCTTTCTCCAGGGAATGCCTCACCAGCTCAAAGTCTGCCTTCATTGCTGTGTTACTTCAGTTATTATCTGGATAGCAACATGTAATTCTTTCATTACTAAGTTTGAGAGAGAGATCACTCATCTCTCAATCTTCTCCGTGGTAATATGTCATCTAGTGTTTGGGAGGAAAAAAAAAAAATAAGAGAGAAACATTGTATTCTCTCAGGAAAAGTCAGATCTGGGACGCTACACTAGGAAAAAATAATTGGTCCCATTATCATCATTGTCTCTAGTTTTACACTTAAGGGAGAAATATGTCTGAATAGCTGGTTACATCAGCAATGCAGATAGAGAAGAAATTCCCACAGTGTGAGTAAGTCTTCACACACTTAGAGAACGTGACCACACACAATACACATTACAGTGGAGAAGAACAAAGCAACCTCAGGAAGTGTCCCTGATTGTTTTCGGCTGATTAAGGACATATGCCAACAAGCCTCTAGTTGTTCAGGGAAGCTTTGCAACTTGGGTAGGTCAAATTTACATAACGCAATTAAAGATATTGAACGGTTTGGGTCTACATAAAACTCGAATTCAGAACAATGTAAGGTGCAAGTTTAAGGCAATTCTGTTGTTTTGGACCAGTTCAACCAAGGGACAGCTTTATCTTTCAAGTTAAAAGAGCAGGGGAGAGATTAAAAGTCAGCTTAGCTAATGTAAATAGCCGATTTACATTAACATCAGCCATTTGTTTCTGAATCAAAATGCACACAGACTTCAAGTAGTAACAGCAGTTTTAGAAAACAGCATTCAGCTGGCACAAACATCAGGCCTTCAAACAAAGGTACTGCCTGTTACTTTTTTCAAAAAGTCACTGCACAAAGACCTAAAGCTTTCTGGATAAAATAAACCTCCAAAAGCTGCACTGAAGTTAGCAGGAATTTGCCAGGTTGTTGCTTTTTCCAGAAGGGCCTGTACCAGCTGTTGAGCAGGATCAGTCCCCACCAGCCCCAAAGGCTCTCACCGAGCGGGGTGAAACACGCGCTCCTCTGGGCACTGCTGATGCCGGTAGCAGCAGGAGAAGTTTAAACTGGGAGTTAACCAAGTGCCAGCATCGCCTCGGTGTTGGGCCAGGAGTGCCGAGGGAGGCTTTGAGAACAGCTCACCTACACAAGGATTGCTCGCTTCTCTCCTCCCTCCCCAGGTCAGCCAGCCTAATGAAAAGGTATTCTGCTTCCCTACAAATCATTCAGACTTCTGTAGAGAAGCATTAAAAAAAGCCACAGTAGGGTTTTTTTTTTTTAAAAGATAAACTAAACATAGTACTTGGAGAAAAATGTAAGGCTTCCTGTAAATTAAACTGAACCTTTTTACATAATAGATCGCTCACAGCTATTTGTAAGGAAGTGACAAAGCTGCTGCAGATCTTAAGATATTGTAGCGAGGTTCACAGATGCACTTATGTAAATATTTTCTGACAACTCAGCTGCTACCGAAAACATTTTTGAAGTTATCAAAAAGAATTTAAAGTATTTTCCACTCTCGTCATTAACTCTTTATTTGCAAAAAGGCACCACTAGAACTGCTAAGCAAAACGATCCCTTCTGCAGAAGGCACGAGCCCAGACACCAACGCTTTTAGACATGCCACCAACGCTTTTAGACATGCCACCAAAATGTGAGCTCCAGCACTGCTGTCAGAGGGCAGTCCACCCTCAGCCTCTTGTCCCAAGCCAAAAAGAATCGGGTTTTTGCATTCAGAGCGATCACGCTCCACAGCCCATGCTCAGTCCATACACCACACACCAGAAGCACTCTCGCACCATAACCTGGTGGGCAGCTAAGCCAGGAGAGTTTTCCCAGTCATTGGGCTGCCAGATATAACACTACGCCAGTTTATCCAACACAGTGAGCATTGTGTGGTGAGACAGCGAGAGTCAGAACCTAGCCATGCTCAGCTTTAGCAACCTGAAAAAACAGAGACAGAACGCTTTACCGCAAAGCCATTATCTATTTCTTGGCATTACAAGGCAGAAATACTACATGGCCTGGCAGTGGTCTATTAGCATACAGATTTTATCTGCAGTCACATATGCACTGCCATTTAGCTGCAGTTTCTTTCAGAGCTTATTTTCTCTCCAGACATTTAAATTGCCTTTTTTTTTTTTACTGTTAAGCACATACAAAGAGACAGCGAACACTATACAAATTAGAGACAATTAAAAGCAGCCAATTAATGGTTTGTTATCTCTCTAGCAATCCTTCAGGAATCATTAGTGGACACACCAGATCCTATTAGATTCTGTATTTGGGTCTCAGATTTGAGACAAAAAGCTTTGTGAAGATACGTCTACAGACAGCTTTCCCCGCTGGGTACTTATCCAAGCCGCCTCAAGCATGGAAGATATAAGATATTACTGCTAAGGTAAGCAGGAATTCACATTACTAAAAGGAGCTTTGCTATAGCTCTATTTCAGGTGGTACAACGACTTGGTGCTTGAGGCTTGATACCAGTTGCCCGGGTTTTGCCCAGAAAGCACACCCTTTGGCGGGGTAAGGGCAAAGGATGGGACAAACCCTCATTGCTGGGGAAGATCAGATGATAGCAAATCACCAGGAGACCACATCTGAGGTACAAAATCTGCTTGGCAGCTCCTCAACCATGTAATTCATTCCTCTTCTCAGAGCTACACAGGGCAGATCTCACAGCAGAACAGATCTTCAGGGCAATCTGCTTTCAGAGTTCAATACCGCAGAGCACTCGGGATGCTTAGAGAAGTGTAAAAGACAACTGGACATATTTACAGCACCATCTCCTGACCAAAGTAGCCAATTAAAAAAATCATACACTACAGCAAAAACATTGGCAACTAAATCAATTCACCTTTTTTTTTTGGTGTGTACTCACATACCAACCCCAAACAGAGATTTCTGAAAACGCTTGTTATTCTAATAGAATTAATTAATGCTTTTTTAGTTGGTTCCTTTTAATTGTTATTTGATTTCCCTGTATGGGTGAGAGGTATTTATAATACCATTCACTGCACCAACAGATCAGGCAGGTCACACAATCCTGGGGAGATGAAACAGGTTCTTCCCTCCAGAGGAAAAGCCACATTTAAAGTCAGGGAATGGCCCATGCTGGAGCACGCTCTCCTGACTATGAAAAAGAGCGTAGGGAGTTTAGCCCTACAAATACCCCCACAGGTTTTTCCCCTGTTGTCTGAACTTGCACATATAAATTCGAGTGCTCTGGCACTGCAGCCGTGACTCTTATTTTCTAGAAAGCTGTTCGTGCTATAGACCTTCAATATCAAACACTGCAGTGGACATAACTCCAACTCCTTCTCCACACAGCTGGGATAAAATCTTGTTGCCGCTGAAGTCCAGAACAAAACTGCCACTGACTTGAGTGGCGCCTGAATTTCACCCTAGTTTTAAAGAGATCTCAATTTTGGCTGGCAAGATTTCAACCCTTTTTAATTCCCAGAAGCTCAACCACAAATCCCTCTTCTCCTCCCACGCAGCTGCTCTGAAACTCCCCAAGCTCCTTTAAGACAGCAGCCGAGCAGGCCTCCTTGGGAAGACACAGGGCTTTGCTTGCAGTTCTCCACCTCCCCAGACCATCTCCCAGCTCCAAAAAGCCAATCTGTAAAAAATCTTGAGATTAAGAACAGACACCCCCTGTGAGTTTACCCCTTCCCCCCCGCAAGCCCTGTGTATCACTGCTCACAGCAACTCGCTCCTTCCCGGTTTTTCCCACACCACTCTCAAGGGAGCGCGGACCTGGCACAGGCAGGACTACGGAGCTACGTAAGCTTGGCCCAGAGTCTGGGGCACAGCAAAAGACTGCAGGAGGCAAAGGACCCGGCGCTGGGCTGAGGGATCTACAACAGTCTCATGAAGTCACAAGCCCTGGGACCTAACTCAGAGCCTGACCCTCCCCCAACATTTGTTTTCAAAGAAAGCAGACATTAAAAACAAATAAAACAAAATTGCAGTGACAGGAACAAGATAAATCAAGTATTGTCCACCCAAAAAATAAGAACCCTTCTTTTTGGTGTCCCCAAGTGTCTTCCAGGTACAGAGTTTATCCCAAACATCTGGCCATCAAACACAGAGATGAGACAGAAACAGCCTAACAGAGGGATAGATGTCAGAGGGAGACAAAGCAGCATTTAACGGGGCAAATAAAAGGATGAATGCAGCCTCCTGAGAAGAAAGCATCACTGCGACTGGAAGGAAAAAGGAATGAAAAAAAAATCAAGGGAGGTTTTCAGACTAGGAGCTTACAAATACCAATATTCACCAACCATCCACAGGCATTGGCACATTCATCACCTAAAATGGATCCTAACCCTTTGACGAAATCTGGTAGTCGCAGCAGAGTGAGCAGTTGGCATATCACAGGGGGACATGGGCACAGCACTGTCAGCAGGGGCAACTGAGCCCAAGAAAGGGATGTCACATTTGGTTTAACGTGGCTGAAACGCCACACTGGTTACATCAGTGGTCAGTTTGTTCAAGCACCAAACACAGCGTTAGCTGGCAGGTCGTGGAGGGGTTAAACCCTCATTCTGCAAAGGCTCGGCATGTGCTTCACGCTCAGCCACCCCACTGGCTATGGAAATACTCCCACCCACGCCAGTCTTCAAGGGATGGGGGACTATGCACCTCAGTCTGGTAGAAAAATCAAAATTCTTGGTTGTTTTTTTTTTTTTCAGGCCAATCTCATTACTTTTTACTCCTGGTGCAGTAAAGCCTAGGGAGTTTTCAGTCAGAAACTGGAGCCATTATGCACTAAATACTGGTACACTCACATAGGAAGAGACAGCCCTCGGCCTGAGCACTTGCCTCCCTAATATGAGACAGTCACGGAGTCACAAAAGTCTTTCTAGAAGCCCAGAGATCCCTTAGGGAGAAAAAAAAAAAAAGACAAGATCATTTCACAGTTAGAATCCACAGGCAGTACAAGTTGTAATACAGAGGAGCCAAATCTTAACTATTTTGTCCTGGTCAGATGAAGCCTCCCAGGTCAATCCAGCATTAAACAATATATTAAGTTGGGCACTGGCAGGATTTCTTCACCCTTTAAGTGTTCAGGACAACACTGTGTCACCTCTGGGCTCCAGTCCCCCGTGCCCCCTGAGTTACATTATGGGCCATTAGTTGGAACACCCGTGCTTCATCCTGATCCACACACAGGAGAAAAAATAAGCAAGTTTTCTACCCTTGGTGAATTTTCTGTCCCTTGAGGAATCCCACCTGGCAGTACTGATGTCTGGTCAGGGTCAGTCAGCTTGGATCTGACCATGTACTCTTATAACCATATGAAAAATCACTGCAAAACTTCTTTTAATAGCTTCTGCTTCACACGTGTTAGACATCTTAAGGCCCCCATCACAGCACAGCATTCAGCAGGGAGCTGCCATCACACTCAACAGGACAGAAGAAGTCATCCTGTTTGAGGCAGGCATAACATCTGATATACAAAGCACTTCCAAAGACGGCCCATGAAGCAACTCCCAGGGGTGAGACGGGGCACCCGCGCCCTTTATGAGTCACAATTACCTGTCTGCAAGAGCAAAGGTGACAGTCCCCTGTGCCTTTCCTCAGCAACATCATAACCAGCTCCCCATGGCGTTATCCCCCCGAGGTTGCTGCAGCAGCAGAGAACAGAGTTGTCTCAGGAAGAGCCTGCCACAAAGCACCATTCAACACACGGCCCCTCAAGCCCTGGGCTCTGGCTGCCTAACCTGGCCCTGTCACCTCCACCCTGCAGACCCATCCACAGGGCAGCCCTCTCTCGGTCCCCGAGGTGCCTCCTGTTTGGCAGGATCTCAGAGCATCTGCGCCACCGCTGAGGAGGTGATTAGGCCTCTCCTGAACCCTTTACAGGCTGCTGCCATTGATGTGCCCCACAAATGTATTCGACTTCACTTGCCAAAAACATACAGGAGCTATAAAAGAGGAAAATGTCCTTCAATAGCTCCTAAAATGACTTTTGCTCCCTTCCCTAAAAAGCTGCAACATAAATTAGGGCAGAGATGGGCTGCTAAGGGAAGCTCCTTTGTCCCTGTTCCATTAGAAGAGAAAAATAATTGTTGGCTTTCCAACAGCCAGCAGGAGAAACCGCTGCAGTGCCATGCCAAGAGGATTAGCACCTCTCTGTACTTCTTTGTGGACAGCTATGATCTGCTGTTCTCCAAGTCAGTGTTTCTTTATTATGGCATGTATCAAAAGAGCACCATTGTTTAGAATATGCTCCTTATTTCACATTGGAAAAGGAAAATGATAGGAACACAGGGGCTCAAAGTTTGGAAGATGAAAAGGAAAACACAATAAAGACAGTCGTCTTTGAGCTTACGAGACTCTGACATGTCACAACTGTAAGCACTGAATCATCTCCCTGGTATACCTTGTGAACCACTTCCACTTCAAAAATAAAAATAAAGCGTTAGTTTTCTTTATGTTCTTGACAAAATCTGCAGTGCATGGCATTGAGCTGTGTCACATTATTTCCCTTACAGGTGACCTGGGAGAGTTTTTTTTAGAAAATTGATTTCTGTTTACTTTCATATGTTTCTTTACAATAGATAAATAAAGTCTCAAGGATGCTCCCCTCCCTCAAAATCTCCTTCCCTTCTGACTCACTGCCCTCAATCTACTTTATTTCTCAGTAGCATAAGGAACATTGAACACAGCCTCATCCTGCTACGTTGACTGGTCTCACACACACATTGTGATGTTTCCCAGTCGAAGGAAGTGCTAGGCACATCAAGCCAAAACAAATCTCTCCCCCAGGCATTTAAGAGAGCCTAGTATTAATGTCTGACAAGCTGAAAGGCCAGCTCTGAGGCTTCCTGCGCAGGGTCCTGCAGTAGCAACTTGCACAGCTTCTCCGGGTGCTTCCCCACCGCGTGCTGCCATGTCTCACCGCACTGACCTGCGGACAAAGCGAAGCAGCTACTGTAGCACAGAGCTTTGCATCCCACATAGTCAGCTTTTCAACAGCCTGAACTACCTCGGGTAGGTACTAGGCAGACAAAGCTACTGTTTCTCACAGGATGGGGCAGAGCCAGTACCAAGATGCCTGCCTTTTCTTCCAAGCAAGAGACACTTCAGTTGTGTTTAAAATTCAGCAAGCATACACAAATCCGCTAACCCAGTGCGGCAAGCCCAATATCCAGAAATCAGAAGTTTTCACAGACCGGCAGGGGTTGGAAAGGACCTCTGGAGGTCACCCAGTCCAACCCCCTGCCAGAGCAGGGTCACCCAGAGCAGGTGGCACAGGAACGCGTCCAGGCGGGTTTGGGATGTCTCCAGAGACGGAGACTCCACCACCTCTCTGGGCAGCCTGGGCCAGGGCTCTGTTTACCCTTAAAGTAAAGAAATTTTTCCTCATGTTCAGATGGAATTTCCTGTGTTCCAGCTTGTGCCTGATGAATTTTGCAAATTCTAGTTTTCACGCTGACCGTAAACTTACTTTTGTGTCCATATGAGGTAGCATTGGCCTTCTCTCCATCAGAAGGCTTAGAAAGATGAGCTCTGAATACACAGCCTATCACGATAGCCCAGCCTTCACTCTAATGCAGCACACAGGACTTCTCCAAACCCCTCCTGTTCCAAATTCAATAGCAACTGGATAAGCATATCCTCAGCCTCTGCAGCTGTTTTTTAGAGGAAAACATCCTGCCTTGGTATTAAGATTTCCAGTGACAATGAATTCACCATATTCCTCAGCAAGGGGTTCCAATGTTAAGCACTCTTAAGGTGAAAGATGTACCTTTTTGACCCTACGTATTCCTACATCGAGGAATTGGCCTGCATTGTGCCTTTCTTCACAAGATCAGAGCGCCCTATTTTATGAAAGATCTTCTCCCATGTAAATATGTGCAAACCATGAACATCTAAACAGGGTCTTAATTTACTTGACTCCAAGGTGTCCGTCGGTGCCTTACCTACTCCGATGGCTGCTCTGAAGCCACTGTAGTGCCCTTAGAGTGTGAACACCAGCACTGGGCAGCACTGCATCAGAAACTGATCCAGTAATACCTATTCTAAATAAATAGCCGCTGCATGCAAAGACCTCAGTCGTTGAGTCAAACCTTAGCTTCCATACACAAGAGCAGAGAGGCAGTGGGGTTTACTGGGTTGGCAGGTACACACAAACCCTGGGTCCCAGTCCCAGTTTCCCCAAGCAACTGGCATCTCTGCTCCCCTCATTTCTGCTGGAGATGAACAAGTCGTGGCCATTTGAACCTGTCGGCTGTCCCTGTTAGCGGTACTCCTTTGGGCCGCACTCTCCCTCGGGAGCCAAGCTGCCCACAGTCAGGTCTGTGCGCTGCTCCCCATGCTGCCACCATGCCCAGAAGTTCATCCTCACAGCTGCCAGTCCCCGGCCTACTCCCAGAGATAAGTTATTAATCAGGCACAGCCAGCTCTCCCCAGGTTTATTTTCAGGGGCAGCTGCTGTCTCTCATTATGGGTTTACCCTTGGCCTTATCAGCAATAAACGGGGAACTGAGAGGCACAGACCCCCTTGTCCCTCATGCACTAGGAAGCCGAGGGTAGGGAGCTGCAGCAAGAAGGGCCCCCGTTGCTGCTGGGTCACTAGCCCACGGCTGCCCGTGAAGCACGGCAGGACTCCCCCGGGTGACCAGCTGAAGGAGTTCTGAGAGCCAGAACAAAGCCCAGAGCACTAACTATCTAACTGGTAATTACTTTCTGGTGAAGACTGAAAAATGGGTCATTAAAACCATATTAAACTGTTTTCATTAATACAAAAACCTGATTTACATTTTTTTTTCCCACAGAGCCATTATGTTCCAAACGCACTGCACGGATGATTTGTTTAATCACAACCACATGGAATAGCAATTTTAAGGGCCTGTGACAATCACTTTTTTAACCAGGAAACCTGGTTTGCAATAATTGCCATGTTTTCTGTTAGCCACCCTTCCCACTGCTGTCATAAACCTGCTCCTTTCCAAACACACTGCCTTCCTAGTCGCACATAAAAGCAGCACAACCCACTGATACAATTAATAACGCTGAATATTTAGGTCAACGTCAGTTCTATTAATTTTATCTCTTAAAGACTCGCACATTTTCTAAACAAGTCTAGCCCTTTGGGGGGTTAAACTGTAATTTGCAGTCTGGTTGTGAGTCCCTATCACATAATAGATCAATTAGGTTGAACACTCTAGTATATTAATCTTATTCACACATAGTAAAGGCAAATATGGCTAATTACTGTATTACAATATTGCCTACTTTTCCCAAATATATATTAAGGAAAAGGGGTGCTTATTACATTGAACTATCAAATAAAATTATCTTGATATTAAACTGACAGTGAAGATGAATGCCTGTATTAATCCGTCTTATTTCTCCTAAATCAATATCCATCGGAAGATCTGTTTATCATTACCAATGTGTTAGCTCTGTGGAAGAGGCTTTGCTTTCTGTTTTATATCAAGAACTCAGCATTTCCACTTAAAGCGCTGCTTCTCTAGCATAGCATTCTATGAAACACAGTGGCGTGATTTCTTTTGCCATATCTATCAGCTTTAGATTTGTACTTTCAGGTTATGAATTAATGGGTATGATTTCAACGACTCCAGAGAAATGCAGGTAGCGATCCAAGCCTATTTTCTTTGCCTCTCCCTGCACACTCGCATGGCCAGAGGGCTTGTCTCTATGATGAAATTAATTGAATTCAGTTTTTAAAACTACCAAGTTGATCAAGATTGGCACAGCATCTAACTGGTCAGTGGAAACAAGGAAAAGTCATGGTCAGCATTAAGCGTTTACCCCCGGCAAGCTGAGGTGAGCCTGAGCAGGATTTGTCCTCATCTGCATTCACTAATTAGCAGGCACCAGCTAATTCATCCATGGGCTTGTAATAAAATGGGGCAAAAAAAGTACTATAAGAAGTCACCTAGTCTGCCTCGAGGCACCGTGAAAAATGAGTTTAGATGTCACTAAATATCCTAGCAGAGACCTAATTCCATTCCCTGCCCTGCCACTGATCTGCTGTGTGACCAAGTCACTTCCTCTTTTTTCCCCCCACTGTGGCCATTTCCCCCAGCCCCCGTCTCATTTAGTTCCCACTCAAGACCCCGGAAGGCAGGAATTCTCCCTCCCGCCCGCATGGAACCCACCACAACGGGGCTCGATGGGAGCTGGAGCTCTAGGCATTACTGTAGTCAGATGTTACACGCTATTAGTAGTGAAGACAGGGCACAAATTAGGAGGATAGCTGTGCTTAGTGCTTCCTTAATGTTTTGCACATTTGAATCTTCCAGCAATAGCTCGCAAGCTGTGAATTTGTTAAAGTGGAAACCAGGCCAATAAAAATACAGACAAAAATCTAAATGCTTGGGCTGCTGCAACAGAAGTCTTGTATGAAACACCTGACAAAAACGTAGAGATTAATCAGCCCATATAACAGACAGTAAATTCAACAAAAATATGTTACTTCAAAAAAAAGGTGCTATTTCCTCTGCAGCATATGGAACAGCTTGGATCTCAGGATCATTCCATGGGACACCGCTGAGAACAGGTTCTTCGGCTTTTCGAAGAACACGCAAGTATTTATGCCAAGAACCTACACATCCCAGAAGCCAGGCACTCTAAGACAGCCACATGAAACACATTGGCATGTGATTATTTATATGGTTCCACATACATGCACACTCCCACATAGAGGAAAGAGGCAGAGCCACGGAGGACACAGGAGCCAAAATGCTGATTTCCTGTCTTTGGCTGACATCATTGGTTTACTATTTGCTATTGGAAACCTCCTTGCTTGGAAGCGTTTCCCAGACTTCTTGCATCTCTCTCCCCTCTGCAAGCTTTGGGAAGATAGGCTATTCTCAGGTGATCCACAAAATAAAATGTTCCATAATTGATTCTGCTGAGAGCTTATACAGCTGCATGCATTATAAATTATTATTATTTCTGCCTTGAAAAGCATTATTGCACAGGTCTGAGGCTACACTTTGTCTTTTCCATGGCTAGAACTGTTCCCAGCTCAAACATGTAGCCATTCCATAGGCAAATCTCATTTCTTAAGTGGGCCAAAAGGCAGTAATACTTTGGGTTCCCCTTCTCCCCCCACGGGCCTCTAACTTCACATCCTCTCTAGAATTTTTTTTAACTGCCAAGTCTAAAGAATCCATGGCCAGAGACATCCAGATGTTTGTTATGAAAGATCCAGAACGCAAGTAACAATGCAGAAAACAAATTTCTAATTTGCTTACAGCAGAATCAGCTGATCTCTGTGCTCAATTTACCAGAAATCAGTTATTCAGTTAAATCTGTTCCTGTTGTTTAGAAGAATAATCTCAGAAAGAAAAATCAGCCTCTCTGTTCTAGAAAACCTGTGCAAAGGACTGCTTTTCTCTCCTTGATTGAGCCAAACCGTACAAAACAATAGTTTAATTATATCATATGGATCCAATGCTTGGATTAATCCCTCTGACAGAAGCATGATCAGCAGTAGGATTATTGTCTTCGTAGTGACAGAAGCTCCCAAGGACCCAGAATCCCCCCATTCAAAAGAACCACGCCTAAGGATGCCTGGAGACAGAAAACATTCTCCAGGAAAATCTCCTGGAACCGATGTATCTCCTGCTTCCCACAGACACTTCCGCTCAGCAACAGCACCCTAGAGCGCATGGTCAGTGGTCAGCAAGGAAGAAGAGCTGGAGGAAATGGCTGAAGGACCTGAAGCCGACTAATTTCCATCACTGGCCAGGGTGCCAAGTAGTAATCAGCTCTGCCAGAATTACAGTTCCGGGCAAGAATACACACACTCTTCAGAATACACGCCCTCTTCAAACGACAACAGCATTTGGGGAACACCAAAGACTCCAGAGCCACAGCCACTGGAATAAGGTTTGCTCATGCCACAATCAAAGAACTATTAGGCTTGCAAGCTTTTGCCTTGGCTATATTCGTTTCTATATACTTCATCTGTTTTCCTCTGAAATTCAGCATCTTTTGCCTAACTCGAGGAGCCCATTCTATGATAATAAGCGTCAGTCAGCCTTGAACTCTGTGACCAGCCAGGTATGAGCACATCCAGCAAGCCCCTAGTCCAGAACAACTCCAAGCAGAGGTTTACAAGCTGGGTACATCTGTTGGAAATTAACTGGGTTTTCAAACTGCAAATACAAGGTCTTTAAATTTTTTTTTTTGTGTACTTCTACAATTAAAAAAAAAAAATCACTTAGATGAAAAGATGTTACATTTGCAGGCTACTTGCTTGTGACTTAGTATGTCCAGGTCTTCCCTGCTGCCAATGTGTTTTTTTCAGGGAATGTAAGGATTAAATAGGAAAGACACAGGCATGTGAATTGTTGCTACTGGACATTCAAATGAGCAGTTTTCAGGATTTGCCTTTGTTCTGCAGAAGTTCTGCACTGCATATTATTTTTAAGTATGCAACCAGCCATCAACACAGCAGGACATAATTTTTAAAGACTCCAAAGGAGCCAAGCTTGTCAATAATCTGGGAATCAAAAGACTTCTCATACAGAATACACAGGAGATCAACCTGGAGGGTGGGGGTGTAAAGTATTCTATAGAAGAAAAATTAACATTCTAAAAGGAAATTTAAACTAGCACAAGGGTTTGCAAGGAACTGTAAGAGTTAATGCTCTCTCCCTCCATTAAGCACATCAAGACTGTTCTTTTCCTAATGAGTTAACCTCTTATTATTCAAGTTTAATGGGGACATATATTTGTTTAACCCTATAGCCTCAGGAGTCAGAATTTCCTGGTGTTAATTATACGGCATATATGCAGATTCTTTGCTAGCAACATGAAACAGCAATTCCTGCCAAACCTTGAAACTAGGAATCTCCAGCAAGCCTTGGTCTCCCCACAGCTCCTGAAGTCCAAATCCTGCCCTCGGTGCAGGGCAGCAGACAACAAGCTTAGCACACATCTTACCTCCTAGAGCTAGTTCAGACTTGTGCAAATTGATGCCAGGAGAGCGCTTCACAAAAAGCAGGGCAACACTGCCTTGCCTTTGTCAGGAAAGGGAAGTGATCCAGACAGATCACACACCAGTGTGGAAATCGCACCTGGGACTTCCCATTTTAACTCGAATGCATAAGGAAGTGACCATGCACGCACAGAACACTCTGCTCTGCTAAACAACCCTACGTGGGTTTTTTTGTTGGTTGGTTGGTTTGATGTTGGTGGTTTGCCTTTTTTTTTTTTTTTCCCTTTTTTAAGAAAGAGAGTTTTTTAATACCAAGCCCCTCAGGAAGAACAGGACCCACACTGTAACAAGATCTCCAGCAGCACCACAGAGTCTGCTTTAAGCAAGAAGCCAGCCCAGGGGATCAGGAACCATTAACTATGTCACAGAAGGAGGAGGGGATACTTGTGGCCTTTATCAGCTCTGACTTGGATCCAGCTCCTCTCTACACATTCCAGCTACTTCACCTAACAGCACTCAACAGGAACAAGAGATGATGTCTGTTGTTACCCACCTCTCCTCCAATAACAGGCTGGATGAGACAAAACATGTCCCTTCCCTTCTCCCATTCTTCAGGTCTTCTACTTCTCGGCAATACAGACACACAACCCTTTGCATAAAGCCATCTTTGTCAAAGCAGACAGGCAAAGTGTAGACTTCTGCATCCACCCATTACTACCCTTGCAAGCAAACCCTGTCTGGCCCTCTGCCCACCCTATGTGGGCCTGAAGACACAGTTCTTGTGCTTCCAACGACGCGCAAAAGAGGAGAAGGCCCAGCAGAGCAAGGCGCTGCAGGTCTGCGTTCCTAAGATGCTTGGTCAGGAAGCAGGACATGTTGTCCTACAGCATGGCTACTGCCATCGTACAGCCCACTCACCAGGGCATGGATATAGAATCCCAACGGACACGTGAAAGGGGGCGCATGTGGGACATGCAAACACACACCACGTTAGACAGTGCTAGCTGCCGAAGGGAAGGAAACACATTTAGTCCTTCACAATCTCCTGAGTTTCTGCAGATAGAAGCAGACACCTTGGTAAACACAAATATCTTTAGAGCCAAGGTTACCCTGGTGGTTCATTTGTCTGTTTGATGATCACGCAGGCCCAGAAGAGCATAAATCCCATGACAGTAACATGACAGATGTATGAGTATGCAGAGGGATAGATACACAGCAAACCATAGCAGTTCCCTCAAAAGTGATCTCCTAAAGCCGGCCACTTACTGTTATCCCAACAGAGAATCATTACAGTCACAATTTGAGAGTGGAAACAGATGCGCAATAAGTATTCTATTTTTGTTTGTTTGTTTCATGATGCAAGTCACAGCTTGTATTTAAACAAAGTACAACAGTTGTCTTTGGTAGTGCCACCGATTCAGCATCTCCCCTCCACCTTAATTCGCTGCTAAATCTGGGCACTCAAAAGCAAGGAGGCAATTTGCAGCAACACAGTGGTTAACAGGAGGCTGAATTTCCACTTCATAACATGATATACTGAAACAACAGCAAAGGAGAATGAGCTGCTATTAAAATGGGAGACCAGGTCCTATTGCCTCCTGTACACACCACCACATGAACCCTGACCTCGTCTGGATCAGGAAAGAAGCTGGAATTAACTCTCTAGAAGCCAAACTACACCCTGAAGCTGTGTCCTTTTTTGCCATTTTAGGTTGCAGACAGGATCAGAAAGACAGCCAGAATACATTTAGCACTAAAACTTTTTTTTCCCCCTTCCAACAGATGGAAGGTACGCACATAAGCCCCTCAATCAAATTGTGGAGATGTTCCTGAGCCTGGAAAGGTGAGACTCCTCCAGATCCCCACGAGCATCAACAGAGCAGAGCTGCAGGTGCAGTGGCCACCTCCTTGGGACAGTCACAAGAAGCCACTGTACTTCCACTCACTTACAGTTCAGCTGAGCCTACCATCACCCTGCTATTTCTGTCCTGCTTATTGCAATGAAGAAATATATCCATAATTAACAGCAAGTAAGAAGATGATTTGCACTTCTCTAGGTCCCTTCTTCCAAGGAGCTTGTTAACCATTGTTCTCCCATTTCACAGATAGGGCACTCCACCATGTCCAGCAGTGAGGTGCCTCCTCCAAGGGCCTCGAACAACCCACCAGCAAGGAGAAGCGGATGCCGAATGCCCATGCTTTACCCGCTAGGCTGCACTGCGCTTAGGGGGGAAAAATGCTTTCCCAGCCACCTTAAGAGCAGTAATTACCTTCAAAGCCCTCTTCTCGCAAGATAAGTGGGCTCCTTTTTGTTGTGCAGCACAGTGAAAAGACAAGATTTTGAAGCCGGTGGGCAGAGTTGAACACCAAGAGAAAGTGGTTATTTCCAAGTAACCACACAGCTATGCACGGCTTGTGAACCACGGTTAATTTAATACCCACACATGCTCATTAGAGTTATTTACGCACCCACTGCAATCAGCTTGTTTACACACTTATCAATGACAACTTGCAGATTATTACTTTAATTAAGAGAACCCCCTTCATTCGTCGGGCTTATATTACCAAAATACTTTCTCTTCCACCGGGGGAAAGCTAGCACTTACAGGAAGACAAACAGCCAGTCAGTACAGCTGCCAGCTGCGACATGGAGTTCACGCTTTGAGGAGAACGACACGGGGAACCAACATCAGATGCCTCCACCACGAAGAGCAGAAGACAGGATGGGCCAGTTGTCAATGGTTATATGACCTGCAGTCAGCGCGTGATAAGTTTCACAGCAAATCCTGTGGCACTTGCTCACTTCTGAAGGAATATCCTGTCAGCAGAGGGCTTGCAGCATCTTTCCAGCAGGCACTGGTGCTCCTGGTATTTCCTGGGTACAGCGTGACACAGAAATGCTAGAACCCAGCTGCTGTCCCTGTGCACAGGGCTGGGCCTTCCTCAGGCAGGACACCAGTGAGGAGCAGGAGCTGCTCTCAAGTGTGGCCACCCTCAGCAGGACACTGGTGAAGAGACAGAGCTGCTCTCAAACATGTCTACCCTCAGAAGGACATTGGTGAGGAGCAGGAGCTGCTCTCAAACGTGTCTACCCACAGCAGGACATCGGTGAGGAGCAGGAGCTGCTCTCAAACGTGTCTACCCTCAGCAGGACATTAGTGAGGTGCAGGAGCTGCTCTCAAACGTGTCTACCCTCAGCAGGACATCGGTGAGGATCTGCTCTCAAACGTGTCTACCCTCAGCAGGACATCGGTGAGGAGCAGGAGCTGCTCTCAGACATGTCTACCCTCAACAGGACATCGGTGAGGAGCAGGAGCTGCTCTCAGACATGTCTACCCTCAACAGGACATCGGTGAGGAGCAGGAGCTGCTCTCAGACATGTCTACCCTCAACAGGACATCGGTGAGGAGCAGGAGCTGCTCTCAGACATGTCTACCCTCAACAGGACATCGGTGAGGAGCAGGAGCTGCTCTCAGACATGTCTACCCTCAACAGGACATCGGTGAGGAGCAGGAGCTGCTCTCAGACATGTCTACCCTCAACAGGACATCGGTGAGGAGCAGGAGCTGCTCTCAGACATGTCTACCCTCAACAGGACATCGGTGAGGAGCAGGAGCTGCTCTCAAACATGTCTGCCCTCAGCAGGAACATCGGTGAAGAGCTAGAGCTGCTCTCAAACATGTCTGCATCAACAGGACATCAGTGAGGAGCTGCTCTCAAACATGTCTATCATCAACAGGACATCAGTGAGGAGCTGCTCTCAAACATGTCTACCCTCAGCAGGACATTGGTGAGGAGCAGGAGCTGCTCTCAAACATGTCTGCCCTCAGCAGGAACATCGGTGAAGAGCTAGAGCTGCTCTCAAACATGTCTGCCCTCAGCAGGAACATCGGTGAGGAGCTGCTCTCAAACATGTCTACCCTCAGCAGGACATTGGTGAGGAGCAGGAGCTGCTCTCAAACATGTCTGCCCTCAGCAGGACATTGGTGAGGATCAGGAGCTGCTCTCAAACATGGCCGCCCTCCCTGCTTGCCCGCCTCAGTGGCTGAGGCTCCACAGTCCCCTCAGGGACCAGGTGGCACAACGCCATTGGCCAGAGGGGGACTGCTGCCAACCCAGGATTGGCTGGCCAGGAGAGACGCCAGCGTGGGATTGGTCAGGCCCACCCAAGCCCCACCGCAGGGCCCAGAGCCCTGGGGACCCGGTATTGCCATGGCCTCACTGGCTCCACGCACAGCAGCCCTCCCGTATCCCTCCACGGAGGGGACCTGTCCCAAACAAGGGACCACAGGTGTCAGGGAGCAGCAGTGACCCTCCGGCCTTGTCACCAGGTGCCTCACAGCAGGGACACGCTCCCAACCCTGCAGGGCCCGACCCAGCCAGCTACAGAAGCACCTCATTCCAGGCCAAGTGCAGGGTCCTGCACGTGGGTCGGGGCCATCCCAAGCACAAATCCAGGCCGAGCAGAGAGTGGATGGAGAACAGCCCTGAGGAGAAGGACTTGGGGGTGTTGGTGGATGAGGAGCTCAACACGAGCCAGCAATGTGCGCTGGCAGCCCAGAAAGCCAGCTGCACACTGGGCTGCATCCCCAGCAGCGTGGGCAGCAGGGCAAGGGGGGGATCCTGCCCCTCTGCTCCGCTCAGAAGGGACTCCACCTGGAGTACTGCATCCAGCTCTGGAGTCCTCAGCACAAGAAGGACATGGACCTGTTGGAGCCAGTCCAGAGGAGGCCCCGGAGATGCTGGGAGGGCTGGAGCCCCTCTGCTGTGAGGACAGGCTGAGAGAGCTGGGGGGGTTCAGCCTGGAGAAGAGAAGGCTCCAGGAAGAACTTCCAGCCCCTTCCAGTCCCTCAAGGGGCTCCAGGAAAGCTGGGGAGGGACTCTGGATCAGGGAGGGGAGCCATGGGACGAGGGGGAATGGTTTTCAACTGAAAGAGGGGAGATTGAGATGAGATGTGAGGAAGAAATTCTTGGCTGTGAGGGCGGTGAGCCCCTGGCCCAGGTTGCCCAGAGAAGCTGTGGCTGCCCCATCCCTGGAGGGGTTCAAGGCCAGGCTGGACGGGGCTTGGAGCAACCTGGGCTGGTGGGAGGTGTCCCTGCCCAGGGCAGGGGGTGGCACTGGGTGGCCTTTAAGGTCCCTTCCAACCCAAACCATTCTATGATTCCACCAGCCCCACAGAAGTTTGTGCTGGGGCACCAGATCCTCAAAACATGTTACAGATGCTCTCCAGAGGCCTCAGCTCAGGAGAGCACCATCCAGTAACACCAACAGCATGAGGGGCTGTGAGGAAGCCGCCTAGGAGCCATCGGTGGCCAGCACTGACCAGTGCTGCCCGCTCGGGCCCCACACAAGCGCCTCGGCACTGTCCCTCTGGTGACCTGCTGGGAGATGGAGGCTGAATACGAGTTCACCTGATTTTAACCACAGTAATAACATAATTCCTTACAGACCTTGTTAGTCACCAAGTTCACAACAAAACCACCTGCGAGTCAAAATTATCATCTAACTATCTTCAGTTTCAGCTGGAGCAGGACTCAGCTGCAAATGAACAACTGATTAACAACTGGTTAACTCCACCAGCATTTCATAACATCCTCAAGTACTATCTTTCAGTGGCATGATGTGTGACAGTATTTCCCAGTAGGGGATTTTAACATTGTTACCATTTTGTAGAGCTAAAAAGGCTGTGTTAATAAAATGCATAATTGAAATTTACCCATCTTTTCATACTAAGAAGCTATAAAACTTTTGCACTGTCTGTCCTAAATATTTTTTGTGTTCTACAGCTATAACTGTTGCCCCAAACAAGTTTTAAACCAACACATAAATCAGTGTATTCCTTTAGCAGCTATTTCTGTAAAGGCAGTCAAGTTAATCTAGGTTATGGCATCTAACTACAAAGTATCTTACAGATTGCTTTCATACATTTGCCAAATATTTTCCAAAACGCAGCATGGAATAAGTAATAGATAAAGAACACAAACTCTGAAAACCACTAAAAAAATAATAATATTTGTCTGTTTTATCCAGCTCACCAATTCTTCTCTGTGTTTTTTTTTCCACACATAGTTCCAGTTTTCCAGTATTAATCTCAAAATCCACTTTTTCTTCCCCCCCCCCCTTCTTTTTTAAAATTAAAGCCTCAGCTAGCAACAGAGAGGAGATTCTCTCTCACTCTCAGCAGACCAATAACAAGTTGTTGAAAGAGGGAACCTTGTAGGAACCGGTGTGAAGGAAGGTGCCCAGCGCTCGGGGCAGGCGCTGCACAGCCTGCGTACGAGCAGAACTCCAGCCAGCCACCAACACCTCTTCGCTCCGATTTTCCTCTACATTATCCAACATTCGTTCTACAGGCTAAAGGACAGAACAAGATAAATCACTTACGCCCTTCCCCCCCCCCTCACTTTCATTTAAAATTTGTACTCATCTTTACTGCTGACACAAAAGTCATTGAACTACCTAGGCAAATTGCATGTGCAGCTGCCCTGAACAACTACAGCTTGGATTCAGTAGTAAAACATCCCTCGATTTCAGCAAGTCTCTATTTCTTTCCCCGGAGAGTCACTGCTCCAAAGAATTCACATCCCGAGGGAGCGAGCCAGAGCCCTCAGAGCATCAGCTTCTGGAGCAGATGACTTTAGATTCATAAGAATCCCGCCTATTCTCTGCACAACCAAGCCTGGTCAAAACCTCTTTCCAGATTACTAGTAGGTGGCCACGGGGTCATTTGTAAATGCATGTCTACACTAATAATTCAGATTAAGAGATCCTGAAGAAGCCCACCAGAGATACTGGGCCTGTAGCAGACACAGTGCTGCCTTCCAGATCTGTCTTCAGGAAGCGTCCTAGACTTATTAGCTCTAGCCCGTGACCCATGCAGATATTCAAATAAAGTCATTTTCATTTCAAGGCTCTGTCTCTAAGCATCCATTCCTGGGATCAGGGTTTTGCCCTGGCCATACAGAGCATCGAGGAGGGGCAGGAAATCTGTGTAGCCTTCTTCCTTTTTCAAGGCAGGAACTTCGCACTGAAGGTCACCTGCCTGCTGGGAGGGCTGGCATCCAGCTCTCCTGCTGCCAAGCTGCTGTTCCCGCAGGAAAAGGCAAGAGCGTTGTGAAAAGACGACAGGCACTTGCTGGTATTTTATGCCTACAGAGTCCTCGGTAGATGTAGAATTTAAGCAGCTTCTGAAAACTTCCTAGTTCTTTGTCTGCCAGGTGGGAAGGGAGGAGGGATGAGTGTCACGGCCAAGTTACAGGAGTCTTTTGATAGGAAAACCCCTTCTTTTAGGGAGTTCACTAGTGCATGGAAAACCACCCTGGATCTGTATTTCTAGTATCGGAGCTTGGAAAGGGTGAAGAAACACCAGTCTGAAAACTCTGATGGACAGAGCAAAACAAAACATAACCCACATTCCACAACAGAACTGCCCAGAACAGCCTCTGCTGACCCAGCCTGCTTCTCCCAATGCCAATGGGAGCTCTGCCATCCCCTTGGATGGGACTAGGGCTCAGCTCTAAATAACTACCTCGAGTGGAAGCCACAAAACATGCGCTGCAACCGAAGCCACTGCAACTGCAAGACAGAAATAGAAAGCTATGGGCCAAATTCTAGCGCCTTTATTCAACTCTCCTTCCTCCACCTCAAGCAAGCACAATCCCGGACACTGTAACAACCCGTTTGCTGTGTAGAAGATTCTTGGTCCTTGATGCTGGACACCCAGGATTCACAAACCATGTTTAGACAGAGATCTCCAGGCAAGATCACACAAGGGCAGCCCAAGCGATACAGCCCAGCACTGATGACACCAATTAAGATGGCACACTCAGCAGAGCCAACCAGCAGGAGACTAAACCAGTGTCAGCACAGCACTGGCACCAGTGCCAAGTGCACCAGGGAGACCAAGACCCAGCAAGGTCCCCCAGCCTGAGAAAGGTTAGATGCTCTGGGCATCTTGCAGCTCCAGATGTCAGAGCGGATCAGGGCCGGGGGTAGCACGGGTGCTGCGATGCTGGGCCAGGGCTGGATAACAATGCAGGGCACAGACAGAGCAAGGGCTGGTCATTAAAGCTTGAATAGGCAGAAAGGAAAAGGAATCTCCTAATCATTTCCTTTAACCATCTCAGCTCCCCTCCCATCCTTTCCCCCCTCCTGGCCTTTTGAAGATGCTTGCTAATAAGTGTTAACGAGTTGCCTGACAAAGGAGGAGGAGGAGGGGGGAGGGCAAAGACACTGGTGAGGAAGAAAAGGGACCAGACAGAGGTCTGTGAATGCCACGGCAGATTCTGGATGTAAAGGATCCACAGGACAGCACCCCCCACCCCTGGCAGGCCCATTTCAAGAGCTGACCTCTCTGACTGAGGCTTTTTTACAGTTTTTTTTAATTTGTTCATTTTTTTGCACACCACATATGCCTCCTTTCCTTTCTTCCAGTCCATCTGAGACATGCCTGCAGCTCACACACCCCAGCTCCCCACTGTGTCAGTGCTGCCACCTTCTTCAGCTCCACCAGTTGTTTTCCCTCTGTCTCTCTCCCCCTCCACTTCAGACCTCTCTGATGGGAGCCAGGACACAGCTGCACACACTGAAACACCCTGGGCTCTCCAGTTTACCCTGTCCTTTCTACCAGCCACAAGAACACAACTCCCCCACAGCCCAGGCAAGAGACTCACAGAATACTCCCTGCATTTTCCAACCACTTCTACAGCAGCTGTTCCTTCCACCTTTCACCATCCTTGCCAGATTCACCCCTTTCAGTCACAAAGGCCAGCGTTCCCATTGCCCACAGCACTTACCCTTTGCATGGGGGGGCTGCAGCTCCCACCCGAGCTTCCCTCTGGACACAAGATGCTGCTATTCCTCTGCCCCTCTGGGAATCATTCATTCGCTCAGTATCTCACATCACTTTTGCACCAGACCAGCAACTACAGAAGGTTGTGAGAAAGCACAGAATCAGGCCCATCATATTTTCCCACAAGAGAGTTTATCCCAGCCAGCTTCTGGCATGGCTCCATTTGGAAGGCTCCATTACCCAAGCTGACCAGCCTACCTTCTCAGTTGGGAAGTGCAGCACCAAAAGAGGACGCCACAGAGCCTGAGGACCACAACCACTTCACTCTCAGCTTAAAGGGAGCCTTTCATTGCAAAGCAGCATCTCAGCCCTTTTAGAAGCATCACCAGGACTCCAAAGAAGAGTACAAAGCATGGCTTGCTTCACCCAAGTCTATAACAACAGCAAGAGCCACAACTCCCTACAACCCAAACAGCAAAACCACCTCTCTCATAGGCCCTTCAGCTGACACAGTCTTTTATACAGCCCCCACCCCACAGCAACCAGCTCATTTCTCCCAGCTGGCCCATCTCTACTCTGCTACAAATCACTACCTGCTGCACAGGCCTTCTCTAATTGGTGCCAGGGGCTAATTAACCCCTTCCCTGCCAGCCGCTGGAGGTTTGGACCAGCTTGTGACAGCCCCCCATCTGTATTTCCTGCTCCCAATGCCTCAAAAATGAAAAAGGTCTCTCCCTGCCATACACACCTGTGGGGTCCCCTCTACAGAAGAAGGTCATCTGGCCATTCACTTCATTTGGAAAACCATTGCCCTTATTTATATTCTTAAATGCAAACCTGAGCTTCCTAACCTAAGAAGTGGTTCAACTTGAAATCTCAGCCCTGAGGAATCTCCCCCACCTGCGACTGTCCCCATTGACCACAGACCTCTCCCCATTTCTTGGGCCAGCAGAGAGAAGGTGAAGCCAGACTCGCCCCTGCTCTAACGCCATCAGGAGAGATTTGTGCCAGCTGAATCCAACCGCAGTGGAGTTACAGAGTAAATGACTTTGACCCATAATCTTGTTTCCCACAAAGTACAGCTGAGGCCCTCAACATATGGATATTTCTTAAGGAAGTGATTTTCTGAGAACAATAGTGAACTTGAAGAGACTGACAATGCCTCTTTAGCGGTTTGGCTAGTAGAAGAAGGTTATCAAGTTGTCCCAGGGAAAAAAAAAAAAGTGAACTCTGAACTAGACATGCAATTTTTGAATTGCCAGAAAACCATTAATTTAGTATCTAATCAGATCATTGTGTTTGTACTCATTCATGCTCAATTCATCAAGAAAAGCAGTTCATTAATCTAAAGACCTAGGCATAAAATTTATATATCGACTACTCTGTTTTATTGCCAAAGCCTACTGTATTATACTTCAGTTTTATGTGCATTATAATAAAAAGCATGTGTGAATTCTCATATTTTAAAACAGTTGTGCATCCGTGTGGTTTGAGTTAATGCTTTTGAAAACATAGTCTCCACAGGATGCTATCTGAAAATAGAATCTGCCGATGATAAAACTTTAACTCTTGAGATGAGGTATAATAGCATTTTTTAATAAGAAGTCCATTCTTGGAAAAAGGACTTCAGCCATGTGCTCAGAAAATATTTTTAAAAAATAAAACTTCTAAGGAGGGAAAGTAAAGAGCAGTTCACGGCAGTACAAAACAAACTCACCTCCACCGAGGAGAAGAAATACGTCAGACACTACAGCATGGGAAAAAAATTGGCAATCCCAGCCAGGTCGAAAGGCTAGAGTGAGTTCCTCAATAATTAATCCTTATATTTTACCCAAGAAGGGAAAAAAAATAATATTTCAGCCCAGGTACAGGTTAACATTAACATATGTGAGTACCATACACTGGGAAACTGGAAACATGCTGTTGGGAAATGGCAGAATTAATCTCTGTATTCTTCATATATAATGAAGTCTGCAGTTGCAGGAGGATTATGAAGCAAACATTTGTTCCCATTTAACTGAGTCTATTTATCGACAGCAAATATCAGCAGCAGAGATAAGAATAATATCCAGTTTGTATTTTTTCAGGACACCATCAGAGAACAAGAGACCTCCTGCAAATAATGAAAAGAAGATGAAGGTACATGAAGGTCTACATATTTGTGCAACATAACATTTGCATTACTTACGCGCTGAAGAACGGTACTTATGTCAAATGATGGGTATGATTTTAACCACTCATATTTCCGTATTTTTAGACCAGCTCTGTGTACTTCGAGGATGCGCTAATGCAAGAAGCAGCATGTTTACAATGCTCGGCGTCTGTCGTATAAATAGAAGTGATCCACCATCTTCATTTGCTTCGCTGGTAACAGGTGTTACCATCTCCAGTCTTCACCAAAGGTCAAACGCAGCTTTCTTAGAAATACTGAGCTCTATTATGCTAACAGACTTAAATGCAAATGTTGGGTTGTTGGTTTTTTTTGCTAAGGGAAAATTCTGTTTAACAATCAATGTCACAATATGGCCTATTGTTAGAACAAATTACCCAGTCCATTAATTACACTGCTATCTTTCCATCAGCTAGAAGAAAATACCCCCAATTACATACGCATACTAAGTAACCTGTTGTTGCAGCAGGGCCAAAATGAATGGTGATGTAAAAAACAGTGGTGTAACTCTTCTGGCTCTCCTGAAGTTAAACCAGGATGCTTTTGGCCCATTCGCCTAAGGAAGCGGTGACTGATTTTTAGTGACAATTCCTAAGTAGTTGTCATATTCTGAAGTGCTCACCCTGCCCTCCAGGGACAAGAGGCCTGCTTGAATTAGTATTTGTGTCCAAGCAGTGGAAGCCAGACTCTGTTGCTCTCCTGGCCCAGGGTACAGAACCAGTGCCAGATCACCACCCTGATGAGCTTGTTTGGTTGTAGCACCTAGACATTGTAGTCAAGGACGTCCTTGAGTCAGGCTCCTGCTTCTCAACTCCCTTTGTAAAACAAAAAATCCTGAGACTAAGGACCAGAACTTGGAGCTTCCCCTTCCCAGGACTGACGCCTGGGCTCCAGAGTCCGCACTGGATCACACCCTGAGGCTCCAGAAGTATTTAGAGGTATGACATTAATGAACTTCTTAGAAAACCAACCATCACACAGTGACAGAAACTCCAGCTCCTGGTGACATTGTGTCAAAGCTTCAGCATGTTTCAAGTGAGTCAAAATGACGCTAGGCCATACAAAACACGGTCACCTTCAGGACATTTCTGGGTAGTCCCAAAAGAAGTAGCTAGGACCATGCATCATTTGTTTGTTTCCAACTGTTAGACTTCCTTATTCCACCCAAACAGCTGTTAAAAGAAACCCAAGGTTTCATATGGAAAGCGCAGCACAGAAAGGCGATTACAACCATTGGAAAAAATTGAGACCTCATGAAATATGAGTGTATAGTTCCCCCTGTGATAAGATTTGAGAACTCCAGCAAAGCCTGGAAACCCTTCTGTCATGTCTGGTTACCTCTGCTGCATTAATATATCCCCCAAAACACATTCCTCATATGCGCAAATGGGAAATCTTTACTCCTAAACAAATCTAGGGCAGTATCTAATGACACAGCCGAGCAAGTCCAGCACTCCACCTTCCACAGGGCATTCAGAGCAACAGATGAACAGACCAGTGGTACGTCTGCAGGAGGAGGCACGGACGGACACACCTTGTTCCTGCCCCTCAGACAGGATTCCTAGCTGAGACTCGGCACCGTGCTACGTTAACTCGTCCTGACCACATCTGTCCTGGCTTTCACCAGCTCAGAACAGGGGATATAACCCCTATCTAACAAAGACCGCAGTCCGTATCAGATCTGCATTCATGGGACTGGAGCTTCCAATGTGGCAATGGAGAAGCGATACCTTCCCCTGATGATTCCTGGCTAGGCGAGCCCTAAAAAGTCACAAAATGAAAACAAACCATGGAATATACCTGATGGCTCTGATGGCGTTTCCCTTTGCAACCTCTCCGGTTAATCCTGCTCTTCTGTTGTTTGTTTGTCGTTTAGAATTATTACAATTAAAATTAAACGATTTGTGGGTGTGTATTTCAACCAATCCATCGCTACCACCGCACGGGAGGATTCACTGTGCACAGAGCACGATCACGCAGCGAGTTTGGAGACCTAGATCACAGCACACTGCGTCGTACCTGAGCCGTACAAATAAGCTCCATCAAATACCTGGGTTTGTCTTGGTTAATACGTCTATTCAGCAAAGCAGGGGCCATCAGGAAGATTTAAGCATATACATACAACTGAGCGTACATGTAAGAGCTTTACTGAATACATGTCCCTTGCAGCCTTGTGATAATTATGTATGTATCTTTGCAGAAACAAAATGTTAATGAGTATTCGTCAGAATCCTTTTTGCTTCACATTAAAAATACTCTTTGTGCAAGTGTTCCCAGGAGAACAAGGAAGAGAGGATGGAGATTTCACAGCTCTCTGAAGGCTTTTATACAGCATTCATCCTATTTTGTCCAACTCAATAGCGGCTTCTGCTTCAACCACAAGTATACGTCACCACCGCCGCTGCCCCCTAAAAAGGCAGATATGGATTCACACTAAAAATGACTGTGATGAAGACAGACTTGGCTGAGTATCATCGTGTAAAAGAGGGGCAGAATAGACTGAGTGGAGGTCATAAAAGAAAAACTGTGGGTGACCAAGAGTATGGGCACGGAATAAGAGCAGAAAGCCAAAACCCCATTTAAATAAGCCCAGCGACAATCTCAGGCAGAGATTGCTTTTGGGCGGGGGCTGAAGGGGGCTTGGAGTGGGAACAAAACCCGACTCTTGCTGGTTTGCCTACTGCAGTGTCCAGGAGCTGCTGCATCTTCTTGGTGAAGACGTAGAATCGCATCCAAGTCCCTACTGTTTCCCCTCTTACAAGCACACAATCTGCACGCCCCAAATTTTGACTAACCACCTGATTCAAAAGCAGTGACAGCCCGAGCGGCTGTTTGTCCTCGGGGAGCAAAAGTGACACTATGACTGAAGTTAAAGACACTGAGGCCAAAGAAAGTCTGTGCCTGGACTGCAGGTTCATGCTCGCGCTTTTAACAGGTTTGCAACGTAAATCTAAGGCCATATGGTGTCCTTGACTCCACCGAGTCAAGTTTTACTAGGCGGTCAGTAGTGTGACACCATCCCCGGGCACTCAGCCACGTCCTGGGGCTTTGCAGCTCTTCTCAGACATTTGGGTCCCATAAACAAGCAGGGAGGTTTGTTCGCGCTGGCTGTGGAGGCTCCCTGGGGAATGCCCTCCACCACCCTTCCCACGGCGGGCACCCTGCACTTCCCGGCTCCCACAGCCACCGTCCAGTAGACAGAAACTCAACGGACCTCAAATTTCAGGCTTTGGGCTTGAATTAATGGCCACGATTTCCCACCAACTCTTCCAGGTCACTGTGGGGAAATGCACCACCACAGCAAACGCTTCCCCAAATTTTCCGAGGGCTTTGCAGCACCTTCCTGACAGGCATTAAAAAATAGGAATGTTTGAAAGACAAATCGTGCCCTCAGAAAGCGTGGTCGCTCCGCTGTGATAATGCCGTGCAGGCAGCGTCACTCCGCACCGCCTGTCACGCCGTCCCCGTGGTGAAGCAGGACACACATTCCCATTATTAGCAGCTCTCCAAAGAACGAGAGACAAATCATTGCCTGGCAATAATTATTAACGAGAAGAGTATTTTGCGCTGTCGGATTTTTGTTTACGCTCTCGCGTGGCAAAAAAGATGTTGAACAATCTCCCAGCCAAAGGAGCAGAGACACGGGTACTAAACGCGGCACCAAAAAGCGCCTGTTTGAAGCAGGCACAGCTCAGCTCCCAAAGGCTGTCACCAGAGCACGGTGCCGGCAAAGCCACCAACCCATTTTGCCCAGCTCCGCTTTTCAAACAGGAGGAGTTTGAGCGCGGCCACCGCCGGCGGGATTCAGCAGCGCTGGTTTCTGCTGTTCCCCATCACTCCCCGCAGCCAGGGCTCGGACTTCCCAGGCCTGTCTCCGAACTGCGGGAGCGCAGTGCCCTCCCGAGCCCTCCCCACCCCTCTCTCAATGCCCTAAACTGACTGACGGAATGAGATTTGTGGAGTGAACTCAGTTGCTTTTGATCTCTATTCAAGGTGCCATCAAGGGATCTTAATAGGTAGCATCTTAGCGAACGCTTTCAGGCCTGAAACCGTCATTAAAGAAACTCCTGATTCTCACACTTGTCTGAAAGAATAGAGGAGCAAGCTGGCTTCAAATGCCAGTTGACAGATGGGAAGACATATGGACTATAGGATTGCTGATCTAAAGAGTCAGAGCCATGGTCAGGCTGAGGAAACGTACATCTTTATTTTGATGTTGACCTCAAAGGGAAGAGGTCTGAGTCAACAGAAAGGGGAAAGGGCAGAAAATATCACAAGTCTGAGGCCAGGATTGCTTTGAACTTGAGGACACATATATTAAATGGTACCAAGTTGACAAAAAGGCTTCCTGACACTCCGTGTCTACAAATTTAGCAGTCTGACCCATATAGTTGCTCGATGCGTTTTCAATAACGAGCTGAGTGAGGATCAGTAACGCTGATGCAATCTCTCGTGGCACCCAAGAAGTCTGTCATTTCTTCCAGCACTGGCTATTCACGAAGCCCTGGCATGGAGGCACATGGGGGCACTTTGGCTTAAAGCCCCCGTGATCCTTCTGCCAGGCTTCAGGGAGGCTACGGAAGGACAGGATCCCCCCGAGCCACTGACCAGTGGATCCCTGCAGGTCATTCCTCCTCGAGTCCTGCATTTGCTTCTGTAACGGGCTGTATACGGAAACGCGTATGACCCCATCCCAACTCATTAACATTGCACATAGCATTTTCTATAAAACTCCCCCCGGGACACTTAACTGTATTCCTTTCCAGCACTGAAAAAATGCTCGGGATAAAGTTTAGACATTTGGAGCCTTCTGCTGAATTTAAATGGCTGCGCGAGGAATCCGTGAAACAAATGAAGGGACAGATATCCTATTGTCTTCCCAGAAAAAAAAGCAGGGCCTTTTGGTTCACTGTCTTTCTTCATGTTGTCTTTTTATCACAAGTGTGCACTGATGAAACTACTTTAATGCAGTCTGTTCCGAGAGATTAAATTGAATGTCTGCGTCGAGTTTCAGGGCGCAGCAGCGTAGCGTGGCAGCTTCGTTTCACATCTCCGGGACACTGGGCAGGCATAAAAATAATTGCAGACTCAGAAACGATCAAGGAATGTATCCCGGCTGCAACAGATGCTGTATTAAAAGGAAAGACAAAAGCCAAAGTGCATAATGAATTTAAAAAGATTTCTTTATCAAACATGTCATTTGTTTGAAGGACTGAATTGCTGGCATCAGATGTGGCAGATCAGCTTGTTACCAAAGTGAAACATGAGGACTGCTATGCGATGGCAATTGATGAGTCAATTGAAATCACTGATGTTGCTCAAATGCGCATCTTCATTTAATATGTCAATGGTCAGAAGTTAACCAAAGACCTTCTGCTTTTGTCGCCGCAGAAGCGAAGCAAAGGCTACAAAATATGGTGTGCTAGCGCCGAACCTTCACGGGCCCTAAAATACTTAACGGGAGCTGACGCTCCAACCACGGTTGTCTGTGAAAAATAATTTCTGACATACCCCCAACAACTGAACTCAGGCTCGTGAGCGTCAGTGCCTTGTCCATCAAACCGTCCTCCCAGCTGCATTAAAAGCAAGATATTAAAATGGCATTAGATTACCCAGAAACACAGTTGTCTGTCTAAGGCTGACACCTATTCCTTGGGCTGATTATTTCAGCTTTCTCTTTATGGGGGTGTTGCTGAAGGGAAGAGTTTGCTAAGCACTCAGGTGGTTTGTTGAATGATAAACATACAAATAATGCTTGGTAAAAATAGGGGAAGCTATTTTCAAAACTCCAAAACAAAAACAAAGCAAAAATAAAAGACCAAACCAACCCAAATACATTTCCTCCATCCTTCCTAAGCATTTCTAGGGGAGAACGGTTACCTGGATTGAATTTCTTGGCCTTGATAAAACAAGCCTAAACAATCTTGTTGAAAAATCTTTACAAGGTTGAATTTTCGCACTTTGGAAACCCAGAGCGAGAAAGCAGAAAGGGTGACTTTATACAAAAATGCTTTTCTACAGAAGGACCCATCTGGATTTTCACTCAAGGAAATAGCAAACTGACCAAAAGAGCGTAAAAATCTCTCTCAGGGTCTTTGGGACATATTTTGAAGATTTTACTGCAGAGAGGCAAAGTTTCCTCTGAGCTTGGTGAATAACCCCCTGGCTAAACGTGCTGGGAACACGCAGGATTGAACCAGTCGGGAAAAGCTTTCGGCATGGTTTGCTCTACAGGCTGCACGGCTATGCCTTTTTTCTGCCCCGAGATTCCCACTTCCCGTGCCGACGGAGGCAGACGGGAGCCAGAGGTGAGCAGCCCGGGGGTCTCCTCTCCCGCTGCCGCCCACGGGGCCGATCCGGCGGTGGGAGAAGCCGCCCGGTGCCTAACGAGTCGGAGAGGAGGCCCCATGGCTCTGCCCGCCACCAGCCTCAATCCAGCTGCAGCCCGATGCCTCGTAAACGCTCTGGGATTTGTTAAAAATGAGGCTTTTTCTAATACACTGAAGATGACAGACCTCAAGTTGTCATATATTAAAATGGTGCGTACATTCCTTCCTCCGAGTAACCAATAATGGGACAAAAATCCTTGCCAACTCCGGTCTGTTCCTCCTGCCAAGGATTGTTTTAGCTCAGCTCATCCCGAGTGCCCCCATTGGGATCCAGATATAGATTAACACAGTTTTGAAACGCGCGAGGGCCACAATCATGCAAGGCTTGATCCAACCCAGACTGGAGTCCGTGGAAAGGTCTGCATTGACGTAAGTGGATCGAGAGCGGCACCACTGCGCCTGCTGCTGAGAAACCAGCCCCGGCCTCTCCGCTGCCGCAGATCCTGGGCCGTGGCCTCCAAGAATGGAGGGGAGCAGGAGCTCCCTGAGGGTCCCTCTGCTCCCGAGCCTCTCTGGGCACGAAGCTGCCCTGCAGGAAGCCATCCCGCTCCTCTCCTTCCCCCTCGCAGCTCAGGACTGATTTGCCAACGGGCTCCATCACCATCTGCCTCCCACGGGACCAGCGATGCCCACGCAGGGCACCCGGCCGATAGTCGCCCACAGCTTGACCGTGGGAGCCCAACCTTGCGTAGCATGGAGGTATCTCAGCCCCAGCACCGGGCGCTGCTTCCCACCGGGCAAATCCCGGGCCCGTCTCCAGAGGCTCACACGCTTTTTGTTGGGGGGGGGCTCTGCCTGAACAGCCTGCAAATGCGAACGGCTCAGCTGGGTGTATTCACACACAGGGACAAGGAGCTGCACCAGCCTGGCCGCCTTTCACTCCCCTATTCCTCCTTCGCCAACCCACATCGCTTTTGTTCCTCCTCTCCTCATTCCCACGTTTTTGTGCTGCCCTCCCAGGCATCCCCGCCTTCGCCTGCCCTTCCAACGCTCTCCTCCAAGTTTCTTTCTCAGCCATCATTTCTTCGGGATTTGCTGCAGTCACGGGAGCAAGAATCAAACTGGGAAAATACCAACCTGGGGGCCCTCTCCCTTCTACAGTCCCCGGCGCTGGTACAGCGCTCGCGGGAGCCTGTCCCAAGCCAAGGGGGACAGCATTCATGCAGGCACTAGCCCCCAGCTTGGGGCCTTCTACTCTATCACAGCAATAAAAAAACTGCCCATTCAAGTCCTTTGTCTTAAAAGATTTCCATCCTGGCTACAGCAAGTGCAGATTTATTGGTGGGAGCAACCGCCGGAGGAATAGCAAGCAGGACGCGCGTGCGTGCCTATGTGCCAGCGCGCGGGACGCCAAGCCTCCGCCGAGCGCGGCGGCAACTCACGACACTCAACATTAAATACGCGGCTAATACAAAACGGGTTTCCTGCTGCATTAATAAATAAATTAATAAATTAATCACTTGGCATCTTCTTTCGTGACACACGCGGCACAATGGGGATGCGCTGATAGGGGGCGGGGGGAAGCGCCGGAGCCAAGAGAGACGGGCTGATTACGCTGGATCCGAGGAATCAGACACCTGCCTTATTATGAACGGTGATGCACAGCGTGGCCTCCGCTTTCTCCCAGGCCTCCGCTCACGCAAGCTGAATGGCACGACCCCGTACCCGCTACCAGCCCATTTAAAGGCGCAGCCTCACACCCGCCGCCGAGAGCCCGGCCAAGGGGCTCCCACCCCAAACTTCCCCCCCCGCAGCCCTTCCAGGGAGACAGGCAGGACGCTTCAACACTTGTTGACGCTTCAAAATAAGAACGTTAATAGCGATAAAAATCAGCAGCCGCGTCTTTTCGTTGACTTCCGTCGGAATTTTGCCGGGGAAAGGATGGCAGGACACAGCTCCAAGCAGGCTGAGTGACATCTTATATTCTTCCAAACCGTCCTTGGATTTTTCATAACATCCAGCAAGCAAGTTGCTGACAGAAGCAGGATGGTTCCCTGTTTGTTGGGCAAGAACACTTTGCGATTCAGTAGAATACCAAATTTGGTAGAATGTCTTCCACTTTGGGGTCGAAGATATTACAAACAACTGTGCATTTTAACACGTTTTCGCATTACGCATCATTCATTCTGGGGGAAAGGGGCGGGGGGGGGATCGCTTTCTGCAGACGGCTAGCAATGCTTCCAAGAATGAAAACGTTCATCGAAAGATAATGAAAACCAGGCATTTAGTAACATTTTCATTTTGCATGTTTAAATATTTATAACTATGTCCATAAAACCACATGTTTGCTCTCCTAATGCTCTGGTGATCGTGTTTATGAAATGCAGTATTTCTCCGATGCCCCTTCCTTGCGTCAGCTTCTCTGCCGGGCGCGATTTACTCGCGCTGCGGCACCCACGACTCGCTTTTATGTAAAAAGCTGCCCAAGATTAAGAATAGAAAATTACTGAAAAGAAGAAAACATATTTTCAGGACGTTAACGTTTCACCGATGCACACGCGATTTTAAACTTTGTAGGGGGCATTTATGCTGGCTTCATTCTTTCCCTGCAATTTATTGTCAATCTGGAAGGAAACTATTCCTTAATTTACGGAAAAAAAAAAAAAAAAGAAATCTAGAAATACAAGTGTGATAAAACTAAGATGCTGATGTAAATTACTGTTTCTCTAGAACACTTTTTTTTCCCCCTAGCTTGGATGAAAATTAAATGACAATGAAGAATTTTGATTTAATACTGAAGTTGCTTGAGTTTGTGTTATAAATTTCTAAAAAAGCTAATTGAGCGGCCACAGCCTGAAATTGTGACTATTACGCTTAGCAGACCCAGACGTGAGCACACCGTACTCCTCTCTGTCCTCTGACTACAGACATAATACAGATATAAGACAGAGCTTACGTGGTCCCTTCTGCCGTACTAAACATACGGAGAAACCCCGGCTGCAAGGCAAGGCTTGCGGAGCTCAGCCCTACAGCTACGGACCCAATAAATTCTTTATCAAATCATAATTCTTAAAATTCCCCATGTCACCTTGTCCTTTCCAAAAGGAACTAATGGCTATGCAAATAAATTTTTTTTTTATTTTATTTTCCTTTTTTTTTAAAAAACCCAACATCTCCAACCTGAGATTTTCCTCGGAAGTCGAGCCCTCGGCAACACAAAGCGAGCACCGACGGGAGCGTTTTTATTTTAATCTCAGCCCCAGCGTCCTCCCAAAGGTACAGGGAGTATCTTCGAGGTGCAGTTTCAACCCCTTTGGTCCTTTGCCTGCCTCCTCCGCCCGCGGCGGCAAAGAAGGAAAAGGAAATGGGAAACAAAAGTAGCAGATCGCAATGTCACGTTGGTATCTCATTTTAAAACCAAAGTAAGTGGTGCAAAGTCATTAAAGTAAATCTTGCTCCGCTTACTGCATTATTTTAAAATACTTCTGCAGGCCAAGATTAAAAATTATATATATACATATATTTTACTGATGCAGTGTTGCCAATTCTTACAATATTATCAATAGCCTCATTTTTAAAAATGTAAGTCAAGCTCCAGAATCAGGCAACTACATTAAAACTCAGGCTCCACTGTAAAACACAGGTATATGGCCCTTTGGCCTTACAGCTGTCACCAGAAAAAAAAAAGGCAAAATAAAATGTGGCCAGTGAGGCCCACAGCACTGAAAAAAAAAGGAGGAAAAAAAGGGAAAAAAATTAAATATATCCACTTTCTTTTTCTTTCTGAATCCTGCCAAATTAAGCAAGTCCGTGTCAGGGGTGCCCAGCACCTGATTTGGACATATTTGTGACTGACAGTTTCAGCAAGTTCCTGCAGCATCTTCTTTCTGGTAAACATAAATATTAGGGGGAAATGAGCTTTCTGGGGAACATCTGCCTTCCTCAGCACCAGCAGCCCTCGCACCAGTGAGAAACCAGCATCCTGTTCTGGCAAACTCCGCATCAGAGGAACTTTAGTCACATAATCCGCTGCGCAGTGATTTTTCTCCTAATCAAAGATAGCATTTGAGTCCAAATTCAGATTTTTCCTAGAGCTGAGTTTCTCTCACCCACCTCAACACAAGTTTTACTTTTTTCTTGAGGTCATCAGTAGTTACTGAGAAGCTCAAGTCCACGGATTTAATAGGATGCTAAATGCAAACAAAAGAAATGCTTATTTTCAGTAAGAACACAGTGAAGTGGTGGAAAGCCTAAATTCAACTGCATTCTACCAACACAGGTGAAAAAGCAAACCCAAAACAAATGAAAATAAGGAAAAAAGCGAACAAAAAGAACAAGATTGTCTTTTTGCCCAAAACAGTAAGAGAATCGTGCTATGTAAACTACAGAAAGCGGCAAAAATACTTAAAAAAAAAAAACAACAACCAAGATTTTGCACTGGAATAATGTCTGAATAATGCCTAAGCGAAACTGGGGGAAATTTAAAGAAGATATAAATAATAGGTAATTTTATTTAAAGCAAATACCACATGCTGATTCCCTGCCTCTGGAGCCTTTCTGGCTCTAGCTGTATTTTCCAAAGTGGCCGTTCCCTCTGGCACACAAATCCAGCAAGCCCATGGCCAGGAGAAACCAAAATCCTGACGTTTCCCACCCTGCTGTGACGCTGCCGGCTAAAGGCCACGTCCCGGGCTGTGACCAGAGCCCAGCACTCTCATTCCTGCTCCAAACCTTGGCTCCGCTCCCCCGGAAGCACCGGGAGCGGTGACATCCTCGCTCCAGCCTCGGCACAGCCCTCAACAGAGGTTCTAGAGAAAAACACTGATTTTTTTGTCCCCCACCCCCCGCACCCCCCGCCAGACCAAACCCTGATGGTGTGCTGATGCTCCACTTTTTTTCCCTGCCTGCAGACCAGTTTCTGCCCAAACGCCGGAGCTGGAGGTGCTGGGAGACGGGAAGGGGGCAAAGCTTCGGGATCTCTGCCCAGCCCCTTGCTCCACGGTGCCAAGTGCCCCCAAACCCCCCCTGCCCCTAAGAGCCATTTTGGATCTGCAGGACTACCAAAGGCCCAAACTGGGATTATACGACGCTCTGAAAAAGGACAAAACCACGGGAAGAGCCCTATTCTGCACGTATCCTCCATGCTGCTCAGCCATTAAGCCTCTCCCGTCTCCCCAGTCTCCTCCCAGCCGGCAGGACGGCCGGTGACTTTTCCCCTCTCCGAGTTTCCTGGCTGTCCCAGTTCAGGCACAGGAGCGAATTCCCAACCTGCCGGCTGGGTTTCCCTCAGAGGGAACTTCACGTACCGCTCATTCAACCATTTCAAAGTCGAGCTTTGGCAATTTCAAAGCTGCCACTATTGAACAAGTTGCCAAAACAAAATCATTCAGCTAAACTCCTTTTTTTCTTTTTTTCTCCCCCCACCCCGGCCCCGGCCCTTTTAATTAAAGTTTCTTTTCACACCACCATTTGAGACGGAGAAACACTACCCAAGCTAAAAGAAAACCTAAGCAGCACAAAGCCTTCTTTCCCGCGAATAAAAAGTAGCATCTTTAATATCAAAATATATCCGCGCCTCCTCAGACAGCTGCCTCCCCCGGTTTCCGCAGCGGGTTTTTCCGCAGCGGGTTTTTCTGCGGCTTTCCCAGTACGGAGCAGATGTCGGTACAGCCAAACCGGCTCGCAGCGAGTCTGCACGGCAGGTCCTTGCTTTGCCATCCTCACCAGCCAGAGCTCCTGCGCCAGCATTTTCACCGCCTGCGGCGATGTCCAGGTGAGCAGGAACTTGCAAGACGTAGATTATATATTTAACGCAACGGCACGGCGAGTTCAACCAAATATCTTACTCCAAGGGGTGTGCAGACCAGTCAGTACGATACAAATTACCTCCTTCTGAACACCCCACGAGAAAACGAGACTTCTGCCCAGAATTTCAAGCTTCCTCTCGAGTTTTACCTCTCCATACCAAAAGCGCATCCCTGCAGAGATATTTTTTCCCTATAGTCTGATCATCCTCGCCAGCATAAATACCAGGGATAATTTATCAAACAGTCCTGAAAGTTAGGCTCAGCGAAAAGTGCGTGGTGCTTATAAGCCGGGAACATGATATTAAAAGGAAAAAAAAAAAATGCAAACACATAATACTACACCCTATCCGCTGCTCCAGAGCTTTACAGCCTTTTTACAGAGTTACTATAGGAACTTAATTCCCGGTGCCGTGGTGCCGAGACACTTGAGCACAACCTGATCAAATGCCTTCAGGACTCTGCAACCACGAGCTGCTAATGGCACGCACAGAGCTTGAAAAAAATAAAAATATATATATTATTTTCAGAGGATTACACCAGCCACAGAGACAGATACGCAAAAACAACGGCACCAAAGGAATCAAAATATTCATGGCTCATAAAGCGTGGTGGAGAAGGAATGGCTCCAGCTCATCGCCTGCCCCTGCTTAGATGCTTTATAGCACAATGAATCAACATTACCCCTTTTAGAAAACCATCCCGAATTCTGCTTATTTGGGGACAAATCCACTTAATCCCACTCGTACAAGCAAGAACGGCAACTTGAAGGGGGGGCTGCCAGTCTGGGAGAGGACAGCAGAATACGGTCCCTTTTTCCGAAAGGTCCTGGGACTCTTCTGGAGCGCGACACGAGCTCCGTTATTAACAACACACCAAATGCTGAGCTAACATGGCACCTGCTCTGCCAGCCCCGTCCTGGCGGCTCGGCAGTGCTTTCGCCCGACCTGCGAGCACAGGGGACGCCCGCAGGTTCCCCGCTGCCATCGGAAACCATGAGCTGGCTCACCCTGACTCACAAAAACAGCCTAAAAATCTGGGAAAAAGTCAGGGTCTTTCCCCACAAGGACTCTCCGCATCACCCTGCAACGGGCAAGGGTGAGGAACGGAGTCTTTCTGCTTTTTTTTCCAGAAAAACCCTTCTTATTTGTCCATCAGCTGAGGATTTGGGGTGAGCCAGCTCTTCCCTGGCCTTTGCCCCCCGCTGAGGTCTCGGGGCCAGCAGCAGCCGGGGCGGGGGCCATGGCACCGCACCGACAGCGTTCTGTGCTGGGGGGACACACACCAGTGCTGAACCCCGCGCTTTGCCAGCATTTCACAGCCAAACAGGTCCCCAGCCCTTTCTGCACCCATCCCAAACCCATCGCTCCATCCCAAACCCATCGCTCCATCCCAAACCACACCACACACACCCCCAGCTGCCCCGGGGGCGGGTTTTTTTTTTTGGGGGGGGGGCACAAAGTGGCAACCTGAGCAGGCTATGCTAACGGGGAACCCTGAGCTCAGTGGGGTGCAGACACCAGTTTGCTCCTCCCACTGGGTGCTAGCCCTGGCTGGACGGGGAGGCCGCAGGGTGGGGGCCCGGTTGGCTACCCACATGGGAAGCCAAACGATGCAGGATGCTGGTTTAAAGCCTTTGCTATAAATACGTCTGGGGCTGTGCTGCCAGCCCAAGGCGGCCACCGCGGGGGCAGGCAGGAGGGCGAGTACCCCAGCCCGGCCCCAGAGCCCCGGGGACCACCCGGAGCAGCTGCGGGGCCGGGAAGGGCCCCCGCACCAAGCCCCCGGCGGGGCCCAGAGATGCTGCAACGTCCCGGCCGCACCCGCACGGGGGTCCTCAAACCGGACAACCCCGGCCAGAGCACAGCCCACCCCCACACACACACAAAGTTCTGGGACGGCGTTTCGGGGCCCGACGGCAGCAGAAACCCGTCCCCCGGGGCGCTCCGCCCTGCGCACCCCGCGCAGCCCCTGCGCACCCCGCGCCTCCCCGGTTCCGAGCAAAGCAGTAACGAAACCGAGCCTACCGGCACTTTTCCAAGCCTGGCGCGGTCCGGAGAGACGCAGACAAGACCCAGGTGGGCGTCCGAGGAAAACCCGACGGCCCCCGGGCGGCTCCGCTCCTCCTCGCCCGCCGCGGTGCGGGGCGGCCCCGCTCGCCCCCCAGGGAAGGGGCCCGGGCCCGGCAGCGCTCCGCGTCCAGCCCCCGCGGCTCGGCTCTGCGCACAGCGAGAGAGAGAGTTCACAGCGGAAAAGAAGCGGAGATCCAGGTCTGGCCGGGACACCTCGAAGGGAACTATTTTAAGGGGCAAACTGGGCAGTGAGGGGCGGGAAACCTGCCTGCACTTGGCGGAAAATATATATATATTTTTTTTTATACATATATTTTTTCAGATGTGCAGCCCCAGAAGCAGCAATCCCCTTTACTCCCGTCTTTTTTTGCGGAATAAACATTTTTTTCCTTTTTTTCTTTTTTTTCTTTTTCTTTTTTTTT
>VYZM01008945.1:0-11095 GCA_013398915.1 Dromas ardeola
AAGGGGTTAGGCCACTCTTCCATAGGCTAGATACTAGCCTACCAGTAGGTATAGAAAAAGCTACTTTTAAATAAAAGACACTGCTCACTTAAGTGATGCCTACAAACCCTCAAAAATTATCTATCGTCATTTTGAGAGTGCATGAGCACAGCATTTTTCATATCACCCCTTCACATTCTGACACTCGCACTCTCTATCGGCACAGTGGTAACAGTGAGGACATTACAGAGCTACCTCCCACTTCGGGAGAAACAGAGAATACCCAGACTCCATGCTGCTAAAAGCGAAGCACCACATGTGACAACAATATTGGCTAAAAATAAAAAATAACTCAGAAAAAGTGCAAAGAGATTTTCAGTTGCATGGGTTCCCTCATCTGGTTCATAGCACAGACACCACATGCAGTTGTTCCAGCATAAATGAGGGATAAGCAAGGGGATGGAAAAGAAGCCAGTGACACAGATACAGGAGTTGTATACAAGTCCTGCTGCTGGAAAAATGTATGTGCAACCACAGATAAATTCAGTTTGCATTATTTATATATGAACCCGAGTTCTGGAAATGAAGTGTCTAAAAACCACACATGGGCCATCTCTTCTCTCACCAGTATAATGCCAATACTTATTTCCCAGACAGCAACTCCACTTTAAGTCAGACACCACCTCGGGCATTGCTCACAAACTGAAGGAGAAAACAAATTGAATAGAAGGTCGTACACTTTTGTCTGCACCAATACTTGCATGAGAAAGTTAATTGCAATGCAACATATCTCCTATAGGCTGAGCATTTCCTGGCTCCCTGAGAAAGAAGCACTCTGAAAACATGTACAATATTCTCACTGCTGGTACGTGTTGTAGCTATCAACCAAGGAAGAAACTGCCTGCATGCTGTGTTAACAGCATGTTGTCTGTATGGCTGTGCAGCAGATTGTTGCTGCTTCCTTATTGCTGCTCCTGCAGATTTCATCATTGCTTTCAAGTATATGATTAAAAACGCGTTATACTGGGGCGGCAAATTAATCATTACATTTGAACTGCAGTCAGTCAGACAACCCCTCCTAGTTTACAGTCACCCAAAAGTTCATTCTACCAGGTATTTGTTTCATATGTGTTTGAAGCTGTCTTTCAATGTCATCTAGAAATGTCTTCAGAAAAAAATGGTGAGTATGCAGGGCCACTTGGAACTGCAGCACTGTGAAGATATTATGAATGACGGTGTTTTGGCAGACATGAAGCCAAGACCACTTTTCCCAAAGGAAGCAAACATTGAAAACATGCACTTCACCTGGCCTCCCTATGTATAAGTCAACAGCTTCCTATGATGATTCACTAAGACTTACATCATCATCACTGTTGTTATTTATAGTGAGAGCTCTTCAGAGAAAGAACTATCTCTTGCTGTGTATGTGCACAGCATCTGCCATGGCTACCACCTCAGAACATGAAATTGCATTAATTCTTAGTTAATATGCCTTTCCTGTGGAGCACTTCTGTGCTCATACAGAAAAAACAAGGGATAGGAGAACAGGCACATGAATTCCATCAACAGCTCTTGAGAAACCCATGAAAATATTTCAAATGCTTCTTCAGCACACAATAATTTCCATGGACACTTGAATATCAGCAGGTCAGGAACTGCCTAATGCTGAAGTAGTGCCCAGCTGAGCACCATTGGTGGGACTGGCCAAAGTCTATTGGGAATCTGCCAGTGATTAGTGCTCTCATCTTGGAGGTCTGGTCTGATAACAAAAACGTCTCCTTCCTCTTCCCAGGGAAAACATTCCCTGTGTAACTCAGGACTTGAAAACATGCCTGTCTGACCAGTCAATCTTTGAACCAGGCCAAAAAGCCACAGATGTCACCATCTTACAGAACTGTACAGATCGGGCTATTTCTGAGCTGAGCTCACATGGGTCTAAGTGAATGCTTCCAGAATGCCCTACATCAGTTTGATGTTCCAGCTGACAGTACAGAAACTCCAGCAGACACTTTTTGTTCCTCACCAAGCAGAGAGTAAAAGCAGAGCATTTTCCCTGGCCTCCGTTATAAGAAAAGAAGTTGGCAATGGTTGATGAAAATTTTCCTAGCAACTCGGCAGGATATAATCTTTCCTCTCACAGTTCCACAAGGCTCTGAAGGGCCCTTCAAAATTTGCTATAGCTTCAGAGATAAGTGCCCAGGGAGCAAAATGCTGCAGTTCTGCATAGCAGAAGGGCAGGCTGAGAACAGCAGTGAAGTGAAACAGTTAGAGTGGACATACTGCATCGTTAACGCTCACGCACTTGTTTTCCTGATCAGTCAATTCCACAGAGTACAGAGATCAAGTGGATCATTAATTCTTCACAGTAGAATTAAAGGTCACCTGCATTTTAAAGTGCCATTTTAGTGAGAGATGTCTAACAACAGGAGAGCAAAATAAATAGCGTATTATTAGTGGGTGCACTCTGCATTAGATTCATCAATTTAGTCATCTACTGAAGTATTCCCCCATCCTTTTTTACTATATGTAAGCAAGAGTTACAAACATAAATACCGGGACAGGGAGATATTGTAGATAAGATATAACTTATTGGCACTGTACTTAGAGAATAGTATCACACAATAAATACAGCCTAATGTATGTTACCACTGACAAAAGAAATTTGCAACTGTGGAAAATGTTCTGATTCTACAAATACATGACATCTTTGTACCATAAAGTAGATAGACTATGCCACACTCTACCATTTTATAAGTTCAGATTTTTTCTGATAGTCTTATACAGTTTTCCTTCTACAGCCAGTTACATAAATCAGGTTTCCGACCTCACAGTGAGTTCACAGCAGAGAAACTTCCATGGTACCAAAGGGAATCAGAATTGCCCCATTCATCTTAACTGGGTGCTAACTTGCCCAAGTATGTCCATTTTAATGTTTCATTTGCTGATATGTTGGTCTATAGTAAGACAAAGCAGCATGTATGAATAAAGAAAACAGACGTAAAATACACTATTTTGCTAGCTGCTAAGTAACATAAAATACGTGTGAAAATCACAATTACGAAAGCCTCAATTAAGCAGAGAAAACACGCCAACCTCACAACATACCAAGGTCCCCTTTTCGTTTAGGACAGTTTTACACCCTTTACCACATTTTGTGCCAGGCAGCCTGAGTCCTTTAAGACAGGAAGGTGTCTAATGATTCCTTTCTTTGTATAAAATAAATGAGTTTTCTTCTGCTATTAATAACTATTATAGGCATTCCTACTAGACAGTGGATGAGGTTGTACGAGGTGTTCAGTGCTTTGCTCTCACCTACGATCAGACTCTCACACCCTTTGGATCTAATTCACCTCAGACCAACAGTCACCTGTTGATTTTTGGATGACAATCTCCTCTCTAAACTTTGAAAGAGAAAAAGAGAATCTGTAACTCAGCAAGAAGGGTTCAAGAGCTAGAGGAAGGTATCAGCTCAGATGTGAAAAAAAACACATTAGCAAGCAATGGAGTATATAAACTTACGGGGTGTCCGGGGGAAGGTGCTGGTGGGGGGGCTGTAGGGTGGGCAGCTGTGGTGAGCGGCCGAGGCTGTCCCGTGCTGGACACAGAGCCGGCTCCAACGGCCCCACCGCAAGGCACAGTGGAGCCCCTCAGCCACGGGTGGGCACCGCGGGGAAAGCCTGTGTCAGAAAGGGCAAAACACTGCCCGGCAGCCAGGGCTGAGCGAAACCATGGAGGACCCCATGCTGGAGCAGGTGGATATGCCCTGAAGAGGCATATGAAGAGGCCCATGAAGAAGCTGAAGCCCATGAAGAGCCCACATTGGAGCAGGCTCCCGGCATGACCTGCAGCCCATGGAGAGGAGGTCTATCAGGAGCAGGTCTATCCTGAAGGACGATAGCACGTGGAGAGCCCACACTGGAAGAGGGGACAAGTGTGAGGAGGAAGAAGAGGCAGAGAGGAGCTCTTACGACTGACCACAGCCCCCCATTCCCTCTCCCCTGCCCCGCTCAGGGGGCAGGAGGCGGAGGAGTCGGGACTGAGGGAGTGAAGTCGAGCCTGGAAAGAAGAGGGGTGAGGGTAAAGCGGTTTAGTTTTTGCCTTTGTTTCTCACATCCTACTCTATTTATCATTGGCAGTAAATCAAATCCATTTCCCTCAGGTCAAGTCTGTTTTGTCTGACAGCAATTGGTAAGTGATCTCCTTGTCTTTGTCTTGATCCGTGAGCTTTTCCACCTTGTTTTCTCCCCCTGTCCCATTAAGGAAAAGACTGAGCAAGCAGCTGGGTGGGCGTCTGGCAGCTGGCCCAGGTCAACCCACCACAAAGCATAAGAACTTTACAGTCCTGGAAGATACAACATAGATAAAGACAGACATGTGGGAAACAGTGTAAGTAGCTTAAACTCAGTGCTGAGCTATAGAAAGATGACCTTCTTTCTGCCCATGTCATATGAGGAGCTTGTCTCTTCACACCAGTGAAGAGACATCCATTAATAAGTAGTAAAAATCCATTAATAGAGCATTCATTGAGCATTTCCAAGGGTTAATTTCTGCCAGCTTTACTTATGTTGAGTATTCTCACTGACTAATGGTCATAAAGCTGGCGGAACCCAGCCTTGTTCTAAAAGCCACTACTTCTAGGGGTTAGCCATTGAGACTAGTAACTAACTGAATATTTTCCAGCAAAGCTTCTTGTATTTAATGTAAAAAGTCAATCTACTACATGGCAAAACAACACTTGCAATTGCTCTACAGAATACTCCCTACAGCACATGCCGCATTAGTCTTCTCAGTATCAGGTGATTTGATTGCGGTTGAAGAGCCAACCTGCAGAATGAAGCTAAGGAAAGTGAATACAAGTGAAGTTTAGGTGTATGGTAGAACGCACTTATTATTATAGAAGATGGCATGTAATTCATGCCAAAAGTCAACTTTCGGTACAGTTGTCAGACTACATTTTGATTAGGTACAGTCAAAGACTTAAGATTAAGATTCATTCTTACCTGTAATACTTCAAGGACTATCAAGAAATGACGTATCGTTGCCACAAAAAGCAAAGCAAAAATTCATCCATTTTTAAATTTAAACTCAAGGTATATAAGCTAGTCTCATGATCTTTCATTGGCATAAATGTTCACAAGAAACCAGTTTCAAAATGTTGAATCCAGCATAATCTTGGGAGTGGAATTTTAAACTCAGGCACAAGTATTATTGCTGAAATATTTCCATCTTTATGAAATTGGAGAATGGAAACAATGGCTTGGGATATTTTTAGTCAGTCTGTACTCCGATATGAAAAAATCCCTGGAGGACTGTTTGCACTCCAGCCACAGAGTCAAAGACATCTGCACTAATATTCATCAAATACTCTAGAATAATGGGAACAAGCAATAAAATCACAGTCTATTCACTGACAGCCATCAAGCAGAAAGAAAGGCTGAATTTCTTGTCATTGTTGGTGAGTGCCGGCAAAACACATTTGGATAGAAGGGAAAAAATATCCCATGATGCAACTGATCATGAACATTAAAGACAAAAAAAACATAGCTAAGGGTTTGAGAAGTAAAGGCAGCCGTCACAGCCCCAACTTCAGCACCATAGCTTGCAACATGTTGGTATGACATTTACAGTAATGACTGAGAGCAAGCGTAGCATGACCTTTACTCATCAGCCACGAGTAGAATAATAAACGCTGTTAAGGACAGCAGAGTTATAACTCAATTATGTCCCGGTCAAAAGTAAGATACTCATAATATAAAAGGTCATTTTTTTCAAAGAAAGAGTTCTGAATTTCTTTATTTCTCTTGTTTTCCATCCTTAACCTGTATTGTGAAATTGAAACATTATCATTACACGACAGAAGTATGAAATTGCCATTGGATAAAGCAGAAAGGCAATTCAGCGGAAATAGTTTTCTGTTTATGCAATGGCCCTTTCTATTAATCGTCTATGGTTGATTGTATTATCAATGTAAGGGTTATAAAACTACTGAGGAAATGTAAAGACATGTTAAAAATCCTCATCCAGTCTTAACGGGATATGTTGCTTTTACTGTAATAACCTCTTTCTGTATGACTTCCTTCTGCTGGTATCTTGAAGAGCCTGTATATTCCAATGGCTCTTCAAACACTAGAAATTGGTGTCACCGGAAAAATCAAACACTCTACACTCCTGTGATTTCGGTAGAGCTGCAATAGTATAAAACTGGAAGCAAAAAATGATGAATAAGCATTTGCATTTTATTTATGAGAATTTCAAACAGCCACTCTAATTCCCTGCTGTATCACTAAGGTAGAGTTCAGAGGACACATGAGACAAGCAGACAAATTATGCTAGAGGCCACTGTTGTTGCATTAATATTATAGTAATTATGGGTGCTTTCCTTCCAAACTCACATACACATGCAGCCGACAGGCCTGAATCTTCATTCCTTATCTCCAGAACTGACTATAGATTTTCCCTCAATAATATGACTGCAGTGCCAAACACAACCTTTTCACTGCTCATGGTTTCTGATTTATTCTTTCACTCCCAGCATTACCTCTAGTGGATGCCTTAGGTTAATAAGTGGACCATATAAGTGTACTAAAGAATTCTAAAAGAAATAGCAGGAGACAACTGTCACCATGGTATCAAACTGCACTTTCTTTTCCTTAAAGAGAAGCATTAATAAGATTGTACAGAAGAGGTGGGAGGGGATTTACCAACAGCAGCAATGCATTGCCTAACATCCTGAACTTAAAAGAAGGAAATTTTTTGAGACCCCAGGACTTAAAGAAACATCTAACAACCTATTCCCACTTGCATTCATATATTGTCCACAAAGTCTTAAACACAGCTATGGAAAAGAAAACAATTGAACATCTAGTATAAGCTATTCAGCTGTGACCTGCAGTAAAAAGTAAGGAAAAAATATACTTGATTCATGCAGACATACATTTTCCCTGTCCTATTATCAGTCTTCATGCTCTCTTTTGGAACTTAAATGAGTTTATCCTACTGTGTGTTAGCCCTAGAAAGGCATACTTTTCTTTCAGAGAAGGTACTAATTTGGTCAGGGAATAGAACTGCTGCCTTCAGTCTCTTGCAGAACAAAGGGCTGTGAACAAGTGAACTTTTTAGCCTAATGTGGAAAGACTTGATAACTTTCTCAGAACAAATACCAAAACTGTGAGGGAAACATCCAATATTGCATTGTTTATTAACAGGTATTGACTAAAAGCAAGTCCCTAACAGTAAAGATTCCCTAGATGCAAGATATTTAAAATCTGAAAGTACATCTAGATTCATATACTCCAATTTTTTCTGTCTTTTACATATACAGGATTATCATCCTTTGTGAGAGAGGTGAATATCATATGAATACACAAGTAGCTTTTTTTAGGTTTTACTCATGGTGTCTATCACGGTGGTGTGTCAGGCAGCAATCTTGTAAAGACAGTAAGGCAGACACTCCTGCAGAATTGAGTCCATAAGTGAAGTGGAAAAATTCCAAAAATAGACAAAAGTGGATAATTCTGTAAATATTATCTCCTCAGCATATTCAGTCTTGCAGAACTTGCAGAACAGCTGCAGATATACTGCAAGTTGCAGCTATCCAGCTTTTTTTACTCTACGAACTCATGAACTGAGAGGGCTTTGGTATCTGATATTTGGAACTGACTTTTTTCTGTGACTTCTCACACAGCATTTTTCATGTCGCTTGATAGGATAAACAGACTCTATAATTAGTTAGGGATAACTAAAGTTAATGTGGCAAAGTAGTGAGAAAAATAGAGGAAGGAGCACCTCTCAATGAGGCAACAAAAAGTTTTCTCTTGAAAGTATTTATAGTAGAAACTGACTTCATTACCTTTGAAATTGCTGCTGAAGATGTAACTATTTCTGGGGAAAACTGATTTAGAAAAGGAAAAAATTCAAACATGCAAAATTTCTGATTTTTATTTTCAGTGGTGCTTAGGACAGATTTATCAGAATATGCAAAAAGACACTCCAGACCAGTTCTGAGTGACTAGAGATGAGACTCTCAGTTCAGCCAATGATGAATTTTCATGCCCAGCCTGTGGTTGGTAGCAGGTGATAGGTACCAACCTATCTCAAACCCATACACTAGGGTGGGACAGGCCGAACTTCGAAGATACCTATCTAAGAAAGGAGCTTGAACGAGTAGGTCAGACTAGATGCCTAGCTCTGTAACTCCTAAACCTGGAGAAAATAGATCTCATGTTAAGAATGCTTTGGCAGTTCTGCTGGTGTAAATCCTCTCCCATTCAGCCACTGAGAGAATGTCTGAGCTCTAAGAGATAAGCCTTGTGCTTAAAAAAGAAAAGTAATGTTGCTCCGATGATCTGTTAAAGGTGATTTAAAGATGTGATGTGTGATATAATCATTGTCCTTTAGGTCTTTCCCATCTCATCCGTGTATTTTTAAACAAACTAGCTCGGTGAGAGCAAATATAAATATACAACAGTCAAAACAAACCTAAATGTTCTTAAAAGGCAATGTCTCACCTTGGCCATTCAGTCTTTCTAAAACTATTCATGTTTTTAATTTTTACATCAGATCTATGTAAGTCACAACACTTTAATAAAACCATTTACTTTTATTTTTTATTTTTCCAGAATATTTTCTTCTGCTTCAGTACTCTGGAAGAGCTGCTGGTGCTTTGAAGATCTTTGCATATCTGATTTCCACAAATGGTTGATTTTAATCATGATTGTTGTTTTAATAATAAATTAGAATAATTTTCTATAGTGCAAAAAGGACGATTTTGAAAACGCCCTCAGTTCTCACCAGTGTCAGTGGTGTAATATTTAGCATTTGAAGTACCTGAGTCTCAGTGCAGCTTAACAGCTGTCTTCATAGGCCTCTTATTTCAATGGTCCTTTACATCATGGAAAGATAGTAAAGCTCCCACATTTGCCAAGTGATGTTTCAAGTGAACTGTGTGTCATTTCAAAGCAAAGTACTGGATCTCCTACAGAGGAGCCATTTGTTTTTAGTGCAATGAATTTTAGTGTTTTCCTTTGAATTTACAGCAAACAAGGCCTATATTATTGAACTCCTATTGGACTTTTCACTTCAGCAGACAACAGAGCTGTCATACAACTTCAGGATTTGACATTAATCCACAACCAGTGGGAATACAGTCCTGCAAAGGAGCAAAGACCTCCCTCTTTCTATCCTCAGGTTACAAATTAGCTCCCTGGTCAGATCACCCAGACAACTGCATAGAAGAATAAAGAACCCAGCTGGTGTACTGGAATTTTTACCAAACAACCTGTTAAAAGATGTGGGACCACCCAAATGACAGGGACTCTGTGAACAAGCATCTGGAACACATTGTATTTAAAAGATATTAATGAGGAAAAAATGTCTCTCCAATCCAAATAACTATACAGATAAAACTTAGAGTCAATACCAGGAAAAGGCACCAATTCAGTAAATTTTGCCTGAATCTAGATCTCAGGGATTTGATGTCTCCAGTATTCCCGTATTTCTCAGTCTTCCTCTGATTGCTTGGGAGGCAGGTGCACAGCGCTTCTGCAGACTTCCTGACTGCACAGTGCTGGAACTGGCTTCCTGGGCCTCAAAAAACTATGCAGTGGATCGTGTGGGGGGATGTGGGATAGAGCAACCATATTCTAAAAGAAAAGCCATTTGGTGGCTCCTGGACAAATGGTCTTTGGGGAAGAAGGTCTTTGTGATCAGTTGCCAAATGGCTCCTTTATGAGATGACAGATGTCCCCTGTCTCCCAGCTTCTGATTTCAGCTTTAGGTAGTGCAACTCCTTCCAAACATCCTGTTTTTATCCCATGTGGAATTCTGTCAGTCTCTGTGCAGCTCTTGTGTTTAAGAACAGGCTGAAGCATGTGTTCTATTAACCTCATCCTTGATAATCAACACTCACCAAAGTTTCTAGGTGTGCATAGAAGATACTGTTTTATAAGATTATCCCCTCTCCATTTCAACACTTAACGTATTCTCCCTTTTTCTAGATACCACCATTTCATCCTCTAGGCATTTATTGTGAATCCAAGGCAACTACACCAATTTTCTAAGATAGCCAAGAACCTCTCATGAATTCAAGTGTGGCTGACAATTATATGACATCGTCTACACAAGCTAGAAAGCTTAACTCTCTATCAGAGATCCTCAAACAACAAAATTTTGTGGATCAGATCCAGCCTGTCAGAATAATTTTGGTCTAGCAGTTAATTGCCTGCTACCCACTTATAGACCCTTCAGACACAATTTGGGAGAAAGACAGAGGCTAGATGTCTTAAGTTTGTTACTCTCGATCCTCCTTTCTCAAATTCTTTTGAGTCTGAAGCGACTGGACTATACTCACCACATAGCAACAGCATAAACTTTGTTGCATCACATAATTTGCATGACCTGTGACAAAAGCACACATGAATGTTGGGGAAAATGATAGGGACTACTTGTATGACCAGCCATGCAACAGGACACTCCTAGGGACCAGACCCGCAGGGACATCTCCATTTTGGTCACATCACAGACACATTTGCAGATGCAGGACAGAGGAGGCTTGGAGATACGCAGTCCTCATAAGATGGAATAAAGTCTTTTCCAACAGAATGTTTGAAGAATACTGCTCATCCAATGTTACACACTGGACTTCATCATGGCTAGTTAAAGAGAGTGATGAAGAGGAATAGCAGCTCTAGGGCCCTTTCTCTTCTATCATCCTTTGGCATGAATCCATTGCTCAGTTGCCCATCAGTTCTCATGAGACTGCAAGTCATTTTACACACCTTTTAGCATTATTGTCACCTTACCTATAGCCCTGATTAGTCTGATTTAGTCACTTTTCATAGTGCTCCCTTTTGAGCTCAACTGAATGTCATTAGAAAATCAATGAAAAAAAGCATCGGATATTTTTTTAATAAGGCTTTAAACCCTATTCTTACTTTTTTTCCACTCCCCTGTCAAAACACAAATATTCAATCAATACAGTTTTGGCCAGGCCATGCTGCACTGTTTTTCAACTCCTATTTCTTTTAAAAGTGGCCTTAATCTGTTCATAAGTAAAATTTATATAAATTTAATTTATATAAATTATTTATATAAATATTTATATATAATATTTATATAA
>VYZM01008945.1:18535-70426 GCA_013398915.1 Dromas ardeola
AAGCAAAAAAAAAAAAAAAAAAAAAGAGAGAGAGAATAAAAGAAGTTCACACACCAAGTGGGAATGTACAGACTCGCTATGAAAAAGACACTACCTGTACCACAAGTTTAAGGCACCAAAGTTTTTGTACTGCAAATGGCATGCACTCAGCTGCTTCGTTTGCAACTGTGAGGTGAGATTAGTGACCTGTTTGACTGGAGCTGAATTGCAGGGGCAGCTACTGTACCATGGCTGTAGTAACATGGATAAGCTGTCCCCTCGACCTGTAGCAACGCTACCGGTTGTGGGTGAGGTGATATGGACACAAGGAAAAGGGAGATTTTGCAGAAATATTTAGAACAAAAGATTAAAAATGGCTTAACCCAGATGACCAACTGTGTTCCCAAAAGGAAACAATAACCTACCAGAAGGCAGTGAAACTTTATAACATTTATCAAACAATGCTGAGGAATAGCAAAATGTAGCAAAAAACCGAGCTATTGAAAGTAAAAAGAAAATATGAGAGACACACTGCTTCTGAAGATTGATAGCCCTGGAAAGCTCTCAGGTCTCCAAGGAGACCTGAGGTCACATTATGCAAACCTAATGTTCAAAGCAATTGCTAGTTTAACAGGGCTCTGCCATGGAAAGGGGAAGAGTGCCACTGCCAGCTACTTGTGGAAGACAAGAAGGAAGGATAAGAAGATGATAAGGATGTAACGAGTGACCTTCCCCATATGACAATCCCCTGCCTTCTGACTGTCAGCCATTTAGGAGCTTTCTGAGACAAAGGCTGCATTCAGAGCACAGCGCTTAACGTGTTCCTTGCCCCATGAATTTGTCTGATCCTTTCTGAATCCAGTTCCACATTTGCACTGGTTGTGCTCTTTGGAGTGAGATGATTTCATCAGTTTACCTTTGCATATGAGGCTGACATATAATGTAATCACAAGCAATGAGAAAGCACCAGGAACTGGCTTCAGCTACAGCTCAAGATACTGAAACTACAAGATGGTGATGTGAGGCTGTTGTAGCCTTTGTCTATGGTTGGAGATGATGAGAGCCAGCAATTCACTCTTCTCATTTGAGTTGCATGAAAGCTCATAATCAAAATTAGCATTGAGTTTTTCTCAGGAAGTTTTTTTTTTTTTTTCCCAGAAGCAACAACAAATGAGGATAAAGCCCTGGCAATGAAAATCATTACATGTATTGGATTATTTGAGTAGGACATACTATTCAGTCTAACACAACAATGGTTCTGAAAAATCAATGGTAGATTCCATCCGCGCATCACTATATGTTCGTATTTGTAACGGAAAGGTCCAGCCAGCTCAGTGAAGCACTGACAAAGATGGGATGCCATACAGCAAAAAATACCTTAGAATCTTTTTCAAGGAACAAATGATGGGGAACGCTGCCTCCTGCTAACAGAGAGCGCAACGTATTTGCAAGTTGAGATTTTGTTTAAAGGAAATCAAGCTCTAACCTTGGTTAATCAAAGCAGTACATCTACAGACCAGGCAACTCTTAAGGACACATTTAGAAGGGTATTTAGCTGTTTAATAATGCAAATAGGCATCTAGCTTATTCTGCAGGAGAGCTTAAGCACCTAAAGCCCATTGGCTTTAGGCAATTCTGGGAGGAGAAATACTTTTGCAAGTCTGGTCCAAAAGGATAGTTCGGATCATTCCCCTGGCAAATAGAAAGCCTCTGTTGCAAATACCAGTAAGTTAGTTGCTCAGGCATAATAGATATTTGGCTACAATACTAAATGTATTACAAAGAGGAAGCAAAACTTTAGGTCGCCACAGGTAACCCAGGAGGAAGTCTTACTCCTATATACACGCTCATACCTGCAGTATATACAGAATGTCTAACTTTGAAATTATGGCTGTTCATAAGTAACTTTATTTTAACTTTTGGCTTCTAGTGCAGTCCCATTTATAACCTTGGCTGTTACTTTGAGAAGGGCTTTCTGGATGGTACCATCTGCCTGTCACCAGTTACTGCTCAGTCATATGCAGTTGTGAGAATATGTCCTAGAACAGCAGAATATTCTATTCCATCTTGTTTCCAAGCTCATGCTTCATAATACTCTAATATCTGATAATATCTTCCTGTTTTCTCTGGTAGTTTAAAAGCCATTTTGGCAAAATTGTTTGATTTAAAAGTATGCTTGTAATTCTTTACCTGTAAATTACGTCTGTTTGCCCATTTTTTATCTTTTCGTCTGCTACAAACAACAATATGATACATTTTATGTGGCTGATCGCATTTTGACTTTTGGTTGTCATGAGTGGTACAGTCTCAAAATACACTGAGTAACAGTATACATAAAGCTCTTTAATATGCCAACAGTCTATTTCTAGCATTACCCATGATGAACATCAGTAGTTCATAAATCCTGAGTAGTTCTTTTCTCCTTGCAGAAGCAAATATGTATCATAATACAAAGATACCAATTTTATGAAGACTGTATGGTTTTACCTGTATTTTGCTTTTTGTCTAGATGAATCCAGTTAATACAAATTTATTAGAGCTATAATTTGTGAAAATCCTATGGTCAGATTTGTTAACCTTGTCTCCCTGCAACGTGTAATAACCCATTAAATTCAGTGGCATGGCTATACCTGCATTTTACATGTGTACTTTCAGACTCATTGCACAATTTTCTGGTATTTGTTTAAATCTACTGTTGCCCATAGGTTTGTTCTGAACTGAATCACCTTCTTCACAAAAGAAGTTTGCAAAAATACACGAGAGAGCTTCGTGGACTGACTGAATTCATGCTTTCCTATAGAAATACACAGGCCTAGACCAGTATTTCAGCATACCAGTATTTTACTGAGGCTTGGACTTGGATCTACAATTGGCAGCTCAGGCTGATCAATAAATGAGAGCTTTTCCCTACATAAATGTTGCACCAACTGAACCACAATCGATGGTTTAATCTAGTGACAGTGGTACAAATCCCTTTGTGCACATGGCTGAAAACCTCAAACCCTGCAAGGAACTGACTTAATTCTAATGAATTTAAACCAGATTAAAATCTAATGAAGAATACCCACAAGGGATTTTGTAAGAATTTAACTAAATTTTAAAACATATATGTGGATAAACAGATGCAGCTTTGTGTATAAGTGGGCCTGATACTACAAAATTATACTGAAGTAACTTTTCAAGTCTTTCAGCCTATATTCAAGAACTGCAATTTTATCCTTAAATTCACTGTAATTCTGATTAAATCCTTTTTGCTACATGCTGATCAGCTGTTTGCATCAGAGTGGAGGAAGGAGCACAAAAAAGATTTATAACAATTTAGAATCTATCAGCCATTATGCTTTTGGTTTCTCGTAAGTTTTAATAATTAATGTCCTAAGAATAGCAGATGGCCCCAATTCTTTTTAAATTACTGTAATTAAAAATATGTATTTTTTTAGTCCTCCAATATGGCACCAAATGTTACTGCTTCTGGCTCCAGTGCTTCCTTCTTTCTGACTTACACTCTCTGATTTATTTCTATTCCTTTGCTTCAAGTGAGAGACGAGTTGAAAACAGTTGTCACTCCAGACAGAAGCACAGATATGTGATTTCTGTTTTGTTCTAAACACGCAGACAAAGGACTACTGAGTTTGGAAATTGCACTGATCCAAATTCCACCAAGGTATTGCCTACACAGGAAGACTTAATGGTATATCGCTTCTTGTCAGTATATCAGATTCTCTAGTTTTACTCTCTGTGTAAACATCTTTGTTCCCAAATCAGAGTTATCATCCAGGAACAAGAATTTAAGAGTCATCAGTCACAGTCACCTATAGTTGTCAGTAAGCATACAGTACATGTCTATTTTATAAAGTTCCACAGTAGTAGAATTCCTTTAACTACAATACACCACAAACACTTCCCAAAACCTCGCGACAAATGTAAAACTTGGGGTAATCCACAGCTGCAATGTACTGCAGGGAAAAACTCAACAGTATCATCACTGCTATGACCCTGCAATAGCAGAGTGTTTCTAAACAAAACTCCTAGAGGGGTTGGGAGGCAGAGAAGGGCCCTCACAAAAGACAATGGCAGGACACCCAAAGCCAATGTTCCCTGTAATCTGTCTGAGGTGAAATGTTTTACTTTCACCCTAAATCAGACGACTGGTTTATTTCTGAGCACTTGAGCAGAACACACAAGTTTCTGACCTCTACAGGCAACTGGGAGATGCCATAAGACGTGAGATTCTTAGTGTGTAAGGATAGTGCAGACAAATAGTGAGTCAGCTTCTCTCAGATCGGTGATTTTCGGAGATGCCAATACCTTGGATACTCAAGGGATCTTAATTTTCTGTCCCCAGAAATTTTCTCATTCTGTCATATATTTCTGCACTCAAAGTTCAATTTTTAAGGCATCATTGGTTTCTCACCCTCACTACTGTTGCTTAGAAGATCACTCCAAGCCATGCCCTAGAAATCTGCTAGGACCCTTTTTTCTCATTTTTTATCTGAAGTTCTTTGATTTTTTAATGATGTTATTCTTCAGTTTTTCTCCCTTCTTAATATCTACTGTAATATATTTTAATTCTCTTTTGGTCTTCATGCCTCTACAGCTATTCCATTTTAATCTCCTCTTCTTGAACATAGATGAAAACTTATATGTAATATTGCTAAAAAGGTCTTATTGGTGTTTCGTACAATGCAGCTCCTGCATCCTTATCTCTACTACAAGTACCTCAGCCACCGCATCCTAATACTGCATTTCACAGCTGCTTCAAAATGGTTGTCAACCGCCACCCTCCAATAACCAATACACTGAGATTTTTTTCTTCCACTTGGTCCCCTGCGATGGATGGTATTTTTAGCAGTTTGTGCTGTATGTCATATTCCTTTAAGGAAGAAGGGACTGAGTCAGGCTGGCCTTGTGGAGAAGGGGAGACTGCTCTTACCCTGGAGCAACTGCCTGGAGGAGAGACACTTCCTTGACAGCAGGGTGCGGCTGGCGCAGTAAGAGGCAAAAAAATCCTGCAGAGCAGCAGAGGAACTGTGAGAGTGCTTTCTAAGGAGCAGGGAGCAGAGCCAAGGCTAGAGCTCTGTGCCTTCCTCTTGCGGTCCAAGAGAGGACCACACAGAGCTTCTGCAATCCAGAAAGCCACTCAATGGACTGAAATCATGACTAGAAGGAAGGATCCAGCCAACAAAGTTACTGTGGGCAGAAGGGGAGTTGTTTATAAATTCTTTTTTATTTCTGTTGCATCTCAGCCACTGAGCTGCCTTTGCTTAAAACACAAACAGTTCTAGTTATATGCAAGTAAAACCTGGTCTTTTGAGATTAAAAGTCTTTTTCTTTCTACTTTGGAGAGCTCATTACAAAAAGGATGTCTAGGCAGATCCACTAAAGTTCTGGCTGGCTTAATATCCCATGCATGCATGACTTTGTGCTACTGAACCTGCTACCATTTCTGCCACTTGTCCTTAAGCTGAAAATGATTAAAAAGGATAGGATAAGTCTCAAGACTGTTCTGTGAGGAAGTGTCAACAGATCTCCTTCTTCGTCTTGAGATCTTCTCTTTTCATACATTGCAGTCTCACACTAGTCAGTGCCTTATCGACCTAATCAGTTCTTGTGGTAATCCTCATCATTTCCACTTCGGTAATAATTGTGCTGCTCTACAAATTAATTAACAAATAATTGGTATTCAGTAATAACAAGTGCTGCTCTAACACATGTGAAAATTCAGGCTATGGCATAGTCCCTGTGTAAAAGGTCAATTATCTTATCCAAAAAAATTTCAGTCTAACACTATCTATGTTTGATAAATCCAGGATTATCCCATTTTGCATTTGCCTTCAGGGCTTTAATTATTCATTCCTTCAAATATTTTCCAGCACGTTATACAGTATTGCATTCAAACTAAAAGACTCAGAGTTATCTGGGCGATTCCTCTTTTCACATTTTTTAGAATGTAAAAATGAGGGGAGATAGAGAGTGTATTGACATGAGTACATTTATTCTGTCGATAACGCCTGAATTTGTATTCAGTTGAGAAGAGCCATCTTTTATCAAATTTTTGGCTTCTTTTATAGGTATAATACACTGCGATCAAGGTTTCCAAGGTTGCCAAATCTTCAGCTTTGCAAGAGCAGCCCGCCTACATGCCAGGTTCATAACAAATATAAAAGATTTTACAAAGAACCTAATTTCAGCAAAGCCTCATTTTTCAACAGAACACTTTGTCAAAAATATTAATCAGACCTAGCCATAGATTTCTTTTACTGTATAGTCTTTTCCATCATCTCTGTAGTCTTTATGACAAGCTTAACTGGCTGAATTTATGTTGTTTGGGTGCTCATACTGTGACCATAACCTTGCTGTCTAAGCTACTGCTTAACCATTTAGGTTTTGGGTAAACATAGGTTAATGTCACTAGTGCATTATGTAAGTGCTTTTATGGCGCAGTATTTCACTAGAAGACAAATATTTAAGAATATTTCCTTGTATAAATTATCTTCATTTCAGTAATATTCACAGTGATTGATGAGTAATTTAAGATGTATTGTCATAATTTTTACAACATATTTTCAAAGCACTTTTCAATATACTCAGTCTCATGGAGAATTAATGGTGAATGCAGAAAAGTGGTTAGAGACCTCTTACTTTTTTATTTCAATGAATACTTGGTTACGTATTTATCAGGCTATTCAAAATGTTTATCATATTGTGAGTAGGTCCATCTACAAAAACATAGTTTCATAGATTTTAAACACAGAAAGGAATACTGTAAAACACAATATTGCACTAATTATTCCCTGTACCACAAAAGGCTAGAAATCTTATAATTCCTACTTCAAATCCAAGAGCATTCTCGCTTTGAAAATTTCCAGTGATACTTCACTTATGATTCTTACTTAGACGTTTTGGTGCTGATTTTTCTTATCCCAAGACATTTTCACTTTATTTCTCACTGTGACTTTCAATGTCAGATCATCTTACATTTTGCCGATTAGGTATAAGAGCTGCCTTCTAGTGTACGTTCTTCACAGACAGCAATCAAATCACTCCTGTACCTCTGCATCAGTGAGCTTTTTGCATCTCTCCCTGTAAGTCATGCTTCTCCTTCTTTAATCATCTGTGTCTTTTCCAAAGCAACTATTTAACATCTTTCTCAAGAGCATATTTTGGTTGGATAGACAGCATTTTGGTAGACAGTCTACCAATGGTTACATCAGTGCTAACTCCATTAGCCACTGCATCATACTATGGAGATTTGTTCAGTTTATTATTACTCACAACACTGAATTTTTCCAGTCATTACTTTCCATACCGTTGTCCTAACTTCTGTAAGGATGGCCTATATCCTTTAAGATGTCTGTACTGAAATACATTTTGTTTGCTTGCAGCTGGCTTACCAAATAATTCATGTCACTGTCTTGATGTTCTGTCTTTATGATAATTCAGCACTCCCCCACAGTTTGTGAAATGTGCAGATTTTATCAGTAACTGCTTGATGATGATTTGCTTTTTATAGTAAATATTTTTAAATCAGTTTATAAACTATCATACTGAATCTTACTTGGGTTACTTCTGTAGCTGATGAACAATGACAGTCCATCCAATGAATCAACAAGACTGATCAGGAAAGCAGCCTGTATGAAAATGTGTTTTGAGTGAACTTGTACTTTGTGTAACAAAATTTGGCAGGCTGTGACCAAATCCTTCAGTGCACTTCTTCCGCTCTGTGATTCAAGGCTGAGTTTTTAAATTGGAGATTAATATTATGCTTTAAAAATGTATCCGTTTTTTCAGAGAAAACAATCACTGTGCTAAAAAAATGAGGTCATTTTGAGAACGTGAACATTTCTGCAGATAGCAATAGTTGTCCAAATAATCCTTACTTTCACAGTAATACAGACCAGAGACTTGAAGGACCGAAATCCAGTGTTTTTGAAAATATCTCAGCAGATAAAATCTCACCTGCTCTGTTTGTGTTTCAGAGGTGCAGGGAGCCTGGAATGGGTGTGGTGGAGGCGTATGGGCTGAGAGCACCAGCCACAGGAACCAGTAGAACCAGTTCTTCTCCGTACAGCCTGGGAAATCCTGCCTTCAAAGACATGACTTGACTGCTTTTACTAAAATATCCAGCTCACATTCAGGTAAAATTCAGGCTGTAAATCATTGTCTACTGGGGCCTACCTGGATGTAGGCCATTTTCAGAAGAGCACACATTTTCCTGCCATATGACAAGAGAGTTTGACTGGCATTTTTTGGATATTTCTCCAAGTGTAAAGCCAAAGAGAGCCATGACAAACTTCTTTTTCTTAAAATTGTAGGATACTTTTTTTCCTGGGAATTAACTCCTGCCAACATGTATCTCATCCCAATCACAATCTCATTTTAAAACACACTGCTTAAAAATGCACTGTCCAGGTCTTCCACTAACTGCAGATGTTGGAACCTCTGGCGTTTATCCTGCTATTTATGTTATCTCCATCTGCCTTTCAGAGGGAGAGTGTTTTCACAATGTATATGCTTTTTATAGACAATGGAAGAAATGTTATTTTTCAAAGATCAAATCTAGTTAAATGATGCTTCAAAACAATAGCAAGGAGCACCTCATTTTAAATCTGTGGTATTTAAACATGTAGAATGCTGAATAAAGCCAAATATGTGTTCTTCTCATTTGACTGGACTACACAAGCCACAGTTAGGTTCCTGTATTCGTTGCAGATGAAGGAAATATGAAAAGAAATTGTGTCCAGCTTTGCAATTTGAATTTTAGTGACAAGTCTTTTCTTTTTGTAAATCTGCGTGTATAGATATACTGGTTTGAGGTAAAACAGAACCAACTTTTTGCTCAGTAATTTTACTTCTTAGCTAGGCCTCTTCTAACTCTATGAAATTAACAGCATATTGTGCTGAAAACTGTTCGTTCTCAGAGTGATAAGACCAACGTTTACGGTTAGTGCCAGGGAATGGTACGCAGAGAGGCTCTTGCTTATACTTATTGCTATAATGACCAAGGTCAGCTAATTTCGTTATTTGCCCCGTTGGAGGGTTGGAAATGGAAAAGCGTAGAGGAGTCCCCCCTGCAGAGAGGAGCGACAGGACAGGTGACCCAAAATTGACCAACAGGGGTCAATTGCTCAGTATAGAAGCTGAGGGATCAAAGGGTCAGCTTTCTTTCTTCCATGGCTGATGTCCAAGGAGGACCCTGTCTGTTCATCTGCCTTTGATCCTGATCCATAAGCTCCTGACTTCAGCTCTGGAATCCAGTTCCCATCCATCACTGAGTCCAGTCTGTGACTTCCCCAGTGCCTGCCAGTGACGTCATCCGGGGAGCTTGATACAGTTTTGTATACGTTGTATGTATTTCATTATTTCATTTTTATTTTATTATTAATATTTCATTAAAGTAGTTTAGTTCCTTCTGAACTTGTAAATCGCTTCATCTCTCCTCCTCCTCTCCGTGAGCGAGAGGTGGGGGGAGAGCACCTGTCACTGCCCATTGGCCAATTTGGCCAAAACCACAACAATAGATCAGTTTGATGTTGATAACATAGTCAACACACGATTTATTTCATGTTTCATTGGGATTACTATCTTTTCTCTGTGTAACTCATAATAGTAATTGCTTTGTTTAAAGAAGATCGTTGAAAGGCAAAGAAACGGAGCATTGCAATTAAGACTAGTGATGATGTATAAAAGGAAGAGAACAGTCTGTAAGCTACTATATATGATACACAGGTCAGGATAGACTGACCTGAACAGCTAACCACTTATTAATAATGTATTCATTTCCAGCAATCTTTGGATTGCTCATGGATTCTCTCTTCACACCTAAGATTTTATGTTTATATATTGTATTCATCCACAGTAATGACACTCATTCAAGAATCATTTCAATTTGAAAGAGTATGGGTTTCCAGATGAGTGAATCTATCCTACACAAATGTCCTCCAGGGGCTTCTTTAGATTGCTGTGATCTTTAAAAAGGGACATTTTGTTTTAAATGGTGGAGACAGCTTGTCAGGGGGATCCCTGAATACTGGGTGTTGAGTTAATTCAGAAAGCAATCAAATTAATCAATCTGATCCTGTATTATAAGAAGGAAAAACTTACTAAAAGGCTAAAGCTCAGATTGTAGGAAAACTTTGCTATATTATTTAGGACCTAAAAAAAAAAATTACTGAAGGAAAATGTTCTCCACCTGAGATTGAAAAAGGAGAAATAGGTCAACTATAGACTGTAGGTTTGAAACAGATGAGCTACAAAAGAAATTTAGGGCAAGAGGCTATTACGTCAGACAATTAGAGGAAGGAAAGGGCAGTTGATAAGCAGAGACTGAAATTGCTCAGCAGAAGTATTAAGGACCATGAAAAATCCTTTGCTCTTTTTTCATCAGTTTGGTCCACATTTGTGTCAACTTTTACTTGATGGCTAAGAGTGCAGGGGTGTGATCTTACTTTGCTCTAAATTGTCAACAGACAAGAGATTTAAAGGATGAATTTGAGTCCTCCTTTAAGACACACGAAAAACAGACCCATTATAGCTTGATTCATATGGAACAACTCACTAGGCTGACACCCACTCATTTCCTTTCAATCACAATGCAGGGGAGTTTCCTGTTTAATCACTTCTCAGATGGTCATAATTTTGTTAGTTTCATCCTTTCATCTTCATGATCGCCATGAATTCAACATTAGAAAACATATGCTAATTAGAAGTTACAATATGGTGGCGCGTACAGTAAATAGCTTATCTGGATCAACAAGAAGGCGGAAATAATAAACATGTACTGAGAGAAGGTGGGGAAACTGCTCAAGTAAAAACAAACACAAAAATCCCACCCGTATTGAATTAATGGGGACAGAGGTAGCATACACACTATAAGAAGTTCACACAGGAAATCTAAAAGCAGAAAAAGATTTAGGGTAAAGACACTCAATACAGCCATCATTTGCTGTTGTTGATGTGATGAAGATATGTAGCCAATTGGGAAAACTAAAAAAAAAAAGTGTTGAAAATACCCCAAAGTAGGCGATAAAGTAACACTATGCCCTACTAGTCACTGTAATTCAATAGCAGTTCTGGTTCCATGTAAGGCTATAGTCATTTATTTATAAACAAAAGAGATAAAAAAGAAATGTAAATTTATAGGCTTGTTTAAAATGATTGATGTCAATTATCACTAAATCACGGATGTGTCTAACACAGGTGGCAACGTGTAGGATGACAGTTTTATCCATAATAATGCATATCCGGTATGGGTCTCCTCACAGCACAAAATCATTTTTCCAGACAGCTTTCTATTCCACATAGAAAATATTTTCCATGAGTCATTTTGTTTAAATGTAAAAGAGAATTAACTTTGATTGTTCTCGTGTTCTTTTATGTTTGCTGTCTAAGAACATTTAGGTGATATAATGTCTGCAGAAAGTGAATTTTAAAGGCAGTCTCCTCATGCTCTGTTCTATGTTTTACATTAAACTCTCCAGTATTCTCCATACTCTCCTAGCTATTATGTTGAAGATTAACATGATGCTCAGGAATCACATAGTAATTTGATACAAAGCAGACAGTAATTGCAGAGCTCCAGAGCTCTCTTCTCTGCTTCCAAAAATCCATACAAATCCTTACAGTTGAATCATATATTCTTCATCTTTCACCAATCAAATACTTCTCTGCAACCCTTCCCTTTTCTATTAAGAGTGTTAAGGGAGTTCCTTACTTGCCAGATTCACCACAAAAAAAAAAAAAAAAAAAAAAAAAAAGACTGTAATTCAGTCCCTTGTAGTCAAGATAGATGAACAAGGAACATCTACCCTTCTCATGTTCCTTCATGACAAAAGTTACTTTGAGACAAAATTTGAGTATGTTGCTGAGGTAAAAAAGTGTTAAGTAAGTGATCATGCATGGTTGGTCATTGAGAACAAGGGGAGCTGAAAATAGAACCTCCTTGTGAAAAGCAGCATCACAGTCTTCAGAGGCAGCACCAGAAAGAGTACTATTGAGACAAAATGAGATTGGGCGAAGATCAGGGAGAAATAGCTTGAGAACTGTCATCTTTCAGAGGTGGTGCAAAAAAAGGAGAACCATGATGAAGGAGAACCGTGATGTTAGCTGGGAGACCTCAGTAACAACAATAGTGTATCTTTAACATAGCATGTAGCTTGACAAACTCTAGTAGAAGGAGCTAGTGAGGGAGGGCAAGAGATCTTTATGCCTTTTTTAGTCAGGCTTCTCATCAACTAATGCTACCAGCAGCTAGCTTCAATCAAAATGTTCCAAGAGCCTTACATTTCATCCCAAGCCTATTACAGGACCAATTGCTTACATGGCGAGAAGCTGGAATGAGTTTTATCTGCCAGCAATGTTTACTGTCTCTTTCCACCAGAGCTCGGCGTGGAAGTTGCACCATACTGCTTGTGCAGATCTAATGGTTTATTGCATGCCACTGCCCCATCTCTGGAACTGTCTCTGGCTGTCTTCTGACCTTGTGCTCAGCTGATTCGCCTCATTAAAAAGGGACAAAATTAAGCTAGCAAAAACCAAAACAAAATTTTTGCTTGTTTAGGAAGATGAATTCGTTCAGTCTGCAGCTGGAGGAACGCCAGAGCCCGGGCAAAGGAGGGAATGGGACACGCAACAGAGATTGTGTTGGAGAGAAAAGTGCAAGTGGGACGGATCCATTTTGTGACAGCTGTACTGTGAAAATTCACCTGTAGGAAAGAGGACAGCCACTGTTCCTGTGCACCAAATATCTTGATTTGTTTTTAAGAATTTAAAAAACAATGAGAATTTCATCCTTTAAAAAAAATGGAAGATTCAATTATGACAAAGAAAAGACAAGCGGTGGTGATTTTCCATGATGTGCTTTAGGAACATGATGGAAAAGAGGATGAAATTCAACACATGAAAAGCCATTGCTGAAGTCAGGAACTGGCTTAACATATTTTCTTTCCTGAAACTTCTAAACGTAAAAAGGAGGACAGGATGCTTTGTTTTATGAAAAGGTTTGAAAGAGATCCAGTACCCCTCCCCCCAAAGATAATGAAGACAAGATAACATGAAGTATTGTAAAAGACGGGTTACTAGTGCACTAAAATTGAGTTTTCAGTTCATTGTCAAACTGTAAAGGGTAAGCCCGCCATTTTGTCTTCCTTTTCTTCTCTCATTTTCCTTTCTTTAGGTCTCCTTGAATTTACCAGCAGAGGGAGCAGGTGGAAGAGCAAATGGGTAGGGAAAAGGAACTGACTTTGATTAAACTTTGATCTTTGCCCTTTGTTCCAGACAGAGAAAACAAGGACCAATTTCAGCAGCTGCTGCTAGCAGGCCAGAGTATCCACAGCACAAATGCGCTTGCTTTGCCTGAGTTCTCCCTTCTTCCTCCTACAGTTCCTGGCAGCAAAGTGACATTAGAAAGCCTGACTGTTCCACCGGTCCTGCCTCATTTTCATCCCTGTGCAGTGGCAATATTTAGCAGAAAATTGAGGCAGAATTCTCTAGTTGATGACATTTCAAATTCAGCTACGTGCTACTTTCAACCCCTCTTTCAGCCTTCCTCATGCAATTTCACTGTGTCTCAACCATTTTTCTAGCACTGGGCTTTACTGTAAATCTGGAAACATGCAGCCTATTTGTGTAAAATGAAAACTCATAAGGAAATTCATGTCTGAATAATGCGGTGCTAGTTTTGATCTATTGGAGAAGCTTTTCAGTTCACCTGCCTCTCACAAGGGGATTTGATAAGCTAAAGTCTTGTTCAAAACAATATTTATAAGCCATTATCTGAGAATGTTACTGTTCTCTTAAAAACACCTGGTTTTCTTCCTGCTTCTCATTTTTACCTATTCACAGGTAGCTTCCTCTGCACCATTCCTGAATATGGTCCTGAATATAAAAGGGACGCAATACCTACTAACGAAATTAAGCTATCTATAATCTCTTATTGTTCATCATGGATCCCGCAATTTTTTCTTTTTCAGAAAAACTCAGGATGTAGGAAGATGGAGACGTGCACTCTTTCTTTTTTGAAGGATCAGGCACTGTTCTGTCCTCGATAAGAAGGAGGAGGACCAGTGGGATCAGGTCAGATATTTGGGGAAATGTTTGATACCAGACTTCTCAGACAGACATTCCCAATAAAATCTTACACAAGCAGTTTGGCACTATCAGGAAGTAAATCGGCTTCTCTCAGTCTAACCTGAAGTTGCCCCTTTTTTTTCTCTTAACTCATTCATGTGGGGCTTTGAGCAAGACAAACTTATTCCATACAGAGTAAAGGTGAGAACCCAATAGGTCTGAAAATAGTGTTGTTTGCATTAGATTAAAGGTGAGTAATTACTCACCAAAAAGCGATCACTGACCAGTTTCTGAAATTCTGACTAGCATTTTACAAAAATGATTCACCGCATAGCATAGAGGAAATGGGTGGCTTTGTAACAACTGCAGACTCCCACAGCAGCGCCATAGGTGTGTCTTATCTATCCTTCTCAACCAGAGGAGATAAACAAGGCTTTGAAGGAAAAGAGCAGTACCAAAGCCCTTAGCTCTGTTTCTGTACCTGGAGAAGTCCACCAAATCTTAAAGAAAACTCTCAGCTTTGAGCTGGCAAGCAGTTATTGAGTGAAGGTACAAAAAGATTACAACAACCTGGAAGAAAAGCCTTTAAATTTGTCCTTAAAGTGGAAAAAGCTGTGCAGAACCATAGCAGATATTCACCTGTCTTCCTCACATAAAGCTATTTCAGGCGGTATTTGATAAAAAGTTTGATGAGGTCATGAGTGATAGGGCTCAAGCTAATTAGGTTAGATTTATTTTCTAAAAAGTTCAGATAACCATCACTTGATTAATATTAGTATCCCATCCACATTATAGAGTCCTTGTGCAGCCATTTTTCTCTAAACAGAAGAAGGTTTTGATTGACCTAGACGTACACTGAATGTTACATAGACAAGTTTTCTCCAGTTTTGGACTCATCAATATTTTCCCATGGAAGTGCAGATCCCTGAAGAGTGAATTCAAACTGACTGACAGCAGCCTTGTGATTCTTAGTTGCCTTTCTCGGACCACTCAGAAGCACCTGAGATATATATATATGTATATATATACGGTCATATATGGCCATGTGTGAAGTAGTTCCAAGTATAATACCCTGATAAACATTCTTTTCCCTCCTACCTTTTTTAGCCTCTTTCCAGGAACTATTCAGGAGTGTCTCTTTTCACCTCAGTCTGCCAGGACTGTATTCTGAAGGAATAAGTGGACTCAAGAGAAGAGTTTAGAAGATAAAAATCCTTTTACATGCAAATGATATTCTCTTACTTAGTACAATCCCAGGTCATTCTAGTCTATACAGTATTCTCTGTTTATAAAATAAATTAGAATAAACTGAAAGGACTGATCATCTTATTAAATAAGTTGGAAGCACTCCCTCTACAGGGCCATTCAAATGGTAACAAAGGAACTTCAAAAACATTGGCATCCAGTTTCCAAAGGAAATTCACAGTCAAGGTTAACCTAGCCCTATTAATTATGCTGTTAGTAAGTGACTTAAATAGATGGTGAGTGCTACCTCTTTCCATATGGGGAAAAGTAAACATAATTAAAATGAATGCTGGCCCTGGTATTTTGTTTACTTTCAACTCTCTCCCTATCCATATTCCTGACATTTATTTTAACAAAACAAAACAAGGAGATTCTCCTTGTGAGACATTGGTAACCAGACCAGAAATGCTCTACAAGCCCTACAGAGGGCATTAACCTCTGAGTGGGTGGTCACCAAGAGGACACAGATAAAGCTGGGATTATTAGTGCATCCTCTAAGTTACATCACATCTAATTAGTCCATACATTAATATTGCATACATTAATAGTCAAGAATGTGTCTTGATGAGTAGATTAGAGAAAACATGCAAGAACTCAAAACCTGCTACCTCTGCAAGGCAATTCCTGAAATATCTTGGTCCTTGCACTCAGACCCAAATTGCTAAATACAGGATGAGCAGCCTGTAAAAACCAGGTAGCAGCTACGTCACACAGGCAATTACCATGCTGCAACCTTGCTTGTTGTTTGCCACAAAGCATGAGGATATCTCATCCTTCAATGGATCTTGTCAACGATATGCGTCTTTCTCATTGCAGAGCTAGATGATTTCCACCATGGTTGCAGTATGTATGATCAAGTTCTTCCACTGACAGCCCACACTGAAAACTAATGAAAAATGTAAAATGCAATACCTGCATCTGACTTCCACCTACAAACATGGTACCTACTGCTCACTGATTCTCTAGTGAAACTGCCTAAAATAGTTCACTTGAATCTGGGGCTTATTTTTTTCAACCACTGCTCAGATGTCCTCATGAATGGCACTCAGCAAACCTTAACTCAAAGGAGTACCTCTAGGCTCTGAAATAGTGCCAACTCTTTTAAACATGTGCGTCAATGATCTGCCTGAAACTTGAACTTGTAAATAATCTGACTTGATGACATCTGTTTGGGCATTAATTCTTAGGGCTTTTCTGACCTTGAAAATAACTTGAAACCTGATTCAGCAGTAATACTGTCATAACTGGCATTTGCAGTTGAATGCTTTGTTATTGTAATTTCTCCTGTAATTCAAGTTTAGTTTCTCAATTAATGGAATACAGTCCATATCTGGTCTGTCTCATGGTTCTTCCATGATCTCCGACTTACCTTGTCCATCTGATAACACTGGCTGTCAATGACAAGACCTGCAACAACCTATTGACAAAGTTTTTGGACCTACCATGCACAATCTTCAAACATTTAGAGTACCATGGGATAAAGCCCTGGAGGGAAGAGGGGCCCAAGAAAGCTGGTTAATATTCAGGGATCACCTCCTCCAAGCTCAGGAGTGGTGTACCCCAAGAAAGAAGTCAGGCAAAAAAGCCAGGAGGCCTGCATGGATGAACAAGGAGCTCCTGGACAAGCTCAAAAGCAAAAAGGAGGCCTACAGAGGGTGGAAGCAAGGACAGGTGGACTGGGAGGAATACAGAGAAACTGTCCAAGCGGCCAGGAACCAGATTAGGCTAGCTAAAGCCCAGATAGAATTAAATCTGGCCAGGGACATCAAGGACAACAAGAAAAACTTCTATACGTATGTCAGAGATAAAGGGAAGACTAAGGAAGATGTGGCCCCTCTCTGGAAGGAAACAGGACACCTGGTCACCCAGGATATGGAGAAGCCTGAGGTACTGAATGACTTTTTCACCTTGGTCTTCACCAGCAAGGGCTCTAACCACACCGCCCATGTTGCAGAAGGTAAAAAGAGGGGCTATGAGAATGAAGAACCACCCACTATCGGAGAAGATCAAGTTCGAGACCATCTAAAGAACATGAAGGTACAAAAGTCCATGGGACCTGATGAAATCCATCCACGGGTCCTGAGGGAGATGGCAGATGAAGTTGCTAAGCTGCTTTACATTATATTTGAAAAGTCGTGGCAGTCTGGTGAAGTTCCCACTGACTGGAAAAGCAGAAACATAACCACCATTTTCAAAAAGGGAAAAAAGGAAGACCCAGGGAACCACAGGCCAGTTAGTCTCACCTCTGTGCCCAGCAATATCATGGAGCAGATTTTCTTGGAAACTCTGCTAATGCACATGGAAAATAAGGAGGTGACTGGTGACAGTCAACATGGCTTCACTAAAGGCAAATCATGCCCAAGAGATTTGGTGGCCTTCTATGATGGGGTTACAGGGTTGGTGGATAAGGGAAGAACAACTGACATCATCTACCTAGACTTGTGCAAGGCATTTGATACTGTCCCGCAGGACATCCCTGTCTCTAAACTGGAGAGACATGGATTTGACAGATGGATCGCTTGGTGGATAAGGAACTGGCCGCACTCAGACTTGTGGTCAACAGCTCGATATCCAAGTCGCAACCAATTACAAGTGGTGTTCCTCAGGGGCCGGTACAGGACTGATGCTGTTTAACATCTTTGTCAGCAACATGGACAGTGGGATTGAGTGCACGCTCAGCAAGTTTGCTGTTGACACCAAGCTATGTGGTACGGTTGACACGCTGGAGAGAAGGGATTCCATCTAGAGGGACCTTGATAGGCTTGAGAGATGGGCCTGTGTGAACCTCATGAAGTTCAGCCAGGCCAAGTGCAAGGTCCTGCACCTGGGTCATGGCAATGCTAAGCACAAATACAGGTTGGGAGGAGAATGGTTTGAGACCAGCTCTGAGGAGAAGGACCTGGGGGCGTTGGCTGATGAGAAGCTCAACGTGAACCAGCAATGTATGCTCCCAGCCCAGAAAGCCAACCACATCCTGGGCTGCACCAAAAGAAGCATAGCCAGCAGATTGAGGGAGGTGATTCTGCCTCTCTGCTCTGCTCTTGTGAGACCACATGTGGAGCATTGTGTCCAGTTCTGGAGCCCCCAACATAAGAAGGACATGAACGTGTTGGAGCGGGGCCAGAGGAGGGCCACAAAGATGATCAGAGGGCTGGAGCACCTCTTCTATGAGGACAGGCTGAGAGAGTTGGGGCTGTTCAGCCTGGAGAAGAGAAGGCACCGAGGAGACCTTATAGTAGCCTTCCAGTACCTAAAGGGGGCCTACAGGAAAGATGGGGAGGGACTCTTTATCAGGGCGTGTAGCAATAGGACAAGGGGTAATGGTTTTAAACTGAAAGAGGGGAGATCTAGATTAGATATCAGGAAGAAATTCTTTACTGTGAGGGTGGTGAGGCACTAGAACAGGTTGCCCAGAGAAGTTGTGGATGACCCATCCCTGGAAGTGTTCAAGGCCAGGTTGGATGGGGCTTTGAGCATCCTGGTCTAGTGGAAGGTGTCCCTGCCCGTGGCAGGGGGATTGGAACTAGATGATCTTTAAGGTCCCTTCCAACCCAAGCCATTCTGTGATTCTATGATTTGCTGTCACTTCTCTACTCAGGAAGGAGCATGGTCTTCCCATTTTGATCTCCTCACCTCACATTAGCCAGCATGCAGCTCCATGCAGTTACATCCAGTATTTTGGGTTACCCATGCTGACTAACAATGTCCTACCACACTTCTATTCTGAAGACAGTGAGCCCAAAATGTCATGAATATCGAAACCTTGCCTCACCTTCGGCTGTATTTGAAACTCTCTATTTAGCCCTTGTCCAACTCGCCTAATATTCTGACATCTCATATGGTCAGTCCTGTTATACTGTGTCATTTTGACAGCAGAAACACAGACCCCGCTGGCAGCAAACTGTTGAAAATCCTACCATTTGACAGCCATGTTTTATGCTGTGATATTCCTAAAATATTTCCAGATTGCTCAAAGCTAGAATGCTGCAGCCAGACTCTGTTACAGCATAAGGAGAATCTGAACTGCAGGTGCAGGCTGTGATTCACAACATACAACATAAATTTCCTAACCAGATGAGGTCTAAGTGCACCAGATTCTGTCTCTGAAAATGCTGAGGTTTCATATGACCAGATTTGCATATACTAGTATCGCTAGTAATATAATTTACATGACCACTCTATCACTGAACATGTTAAACAACCAAAAGGAGCCGGGGCAAACAGGTGCTTTCAAAGAGACGTAGCTTATGTATTAGTATTAAGAAATCATTGCAGTTTAAAGATGAAAATTACCGTCCAGTTGGTCAACATCTCAATCTCGTTTGTCAGTGGCATTCAGATCATGCACCCTGACTTCTGACCAACAGGCAGAGTATTCTGTTGGGTGGTCACATTGTCTCACTCCACATTTCTAGTAGGTTTTCACGTCCACAGGTATTGAGCATATCTACCTCTTCAAGGAGACACAGGAGTCCTACCTATACAGGGATGTGGCTGCAAAATAAAGCTGGCGTTTCAACTTACAGTGTGCTAACTACTTCATACTGTGTCCCCCATCAATGCTCATTTAAAATCCCACAGGCATCAATTGCAGAGGTGGAAAGTAGGAGAAAAAGGCCTCTGCACTGATACTTAATAGTATGGTGAGCTAAAACAAGAAACACACAAACCTTTTGTATGAATCATTTTGTTTTCATGTTACTGCAATACTATTTACAGTACATGTGGAAAAATAACTACAAGTTGTAATGTACCCTCTAAGGACTACTATGGAGTTACAGATGTGCTGAAAATGACACACATCTTTAACCTCAGCTGGACTGAGGCCAGCAGTGCCATGAGGAAATAAGATAATGAAAAAAGGCTTATATTTACATTGCTAGACTTGTCTGATCACATCAGGTGTTTGTATCGACGCACGTGTGCATTTCCAGTGTTGTAGAGGGAGTGTTACTATAGAACTGGAAACCAAATGTCTTCGTATTTCTGCTGTTTGTTACCTCCAATTATGCCACTTACATTTAGAAAGAATTTCTCTGGAGTCAGTGTTCAGCTGATAACTTCTTCCACATGAATCATGAAAACATCTGTTGCTATTTGCATAGTACTGGAATTTATCAAGATGAACAGAGAGTAGGAATGACCCTTTTACTCATCAGAATGTAGATTGTTCTGTTATTTTTTCTGCTGGTAATTGGTACACATTGGTAATTGTTGAAGCAGATAACCATTCCAAAGGAAGCAGAACTCTGAGGAATAGAGGTATTTCTTGATAGAGAGGGATTTGATTAGTTCTTCACATTATTAAAAAAGACATTAAATTACCCAAAATAAAGTGCAAACAATTCTCAGCACCACTTATCAAAGTAATGATCAGTAAGTGCTGATCAACTTTATTAACTAGTTTCTTTCAGAGGGAAGTTTCAAGTGTTGTATTAATGTAGCATGTGCAATTTGGTCTAGAAAAATAAATTGGGTTTCCTAGCAGGACAGTTTTTCTTTCCACATCTGCCAGAACACAATTTATTTGTGCATAAACTTGGCTTTTACTATGCATCTCTTTTATACTTGAGATTTTCTAGGCACTGGCAACTGTAAATATAAATTTTAAATACTTTGGACCAGATGCTTAAACTCTTATTAAGTTTAATTAGCACCTTGTTCCTGAAGTGGCTCCACTGGAGTGAGATACAGTATAGTTTATCAGAATCTGGCAGTCAGTGGTTTGCTTCATTATTAACATCAATATCTTTCAGTTCTGCCACCAGACGCTAAACAGTTACAGGAGATTTGTTTAAAACCAATTACAAGAAAATCAGAGCAGAATCCACTGATATGGTTTTGTTTACAAAGGCTGAAGTCTGATATCGTTATTCATGTGACGACTGGCTCATATTCAAGTCACAAGCCCTTCTACATGTAATCTATCTCACAAGCCCTGAAACAGACCTGAAGACATACTAACAGTGCTCACTTTTTCTCCATTATCTGAATATTCAATTAAGAAAGGTCTATAGATGGCTTATTATGTGATATTAATGGCTAATGGTAGTCGTGCATGTAATTTCTTTAAGTCCACAACGAATGATTTGAGACAGGGCAGATCTATGTGTGAGGGCATGGAGGATGCACAAAACAAATATTCTTGACTGTAATTGACTATTAAAATGATTGAAAGTCAGTGGGCTTCTAGCCTGTAGGCAGGGATAGTTTTACTTTATTATTTCCCTTTCCTAAAGACAGCAAGAAACAGAAAATGTGATAACAGTGAAAAGACTACAGCTCTCTGGAAAGCTTAGGAATGCACTACATGTGGGGTGATTTCAGTGAGCTTGGAATGTCAGCTCATATGCAACAGCAGATTAAATTAAGATAGCTGAAGCACATACAGCTCCCGGTTGCCTGCTTCCTCCGCTGGAGGCTGCTGCTTCAAATGCAAGGACAGCTGCAAAGGCTGTGTAACGTCTTCCGCACCGTCATATTTATAATGGTTTATAGGTGAAGGTTAGGGTAAATTGAAATCAGAGCTGCTTTGCTGCAACGGACAAGACCGTTACCCTCAGAGGTTCTTTTGCTGCCTATTCTCTCTACCTGTTTCTGCTGTATGTTCCTCAACAGGACCCTCTGAAGAAGAGCTGGTACAGACAAAGGGAAGTGGCAATATCTTCTGCTCTTTCAACTTAGCTTGTCACCACTGGGAAATTGACATCAGTAGCGGACAAACATTCCTATTAACAATTCATCACTGCTGGCATCAGTGAGCAGTCTAGATTTGGCTAACGCCTGAGGTCCCCTAGAGCTTTGTGAAATGTCTGTGTCCCAAGGAAGCAGAAGAAAACAACAATGTTGGGACAGTGAAGGAACTAGAATCTAATATTCATTGTCTAATATCCTGGAGCAAAGGTGGCTTACATGCAACCAGTACAGCAGATATGAACCATGATATAATTTCACGTGGCCAGCCACCATTTTGTACATCTATATGTACACACACACATACATAAACACATACATTTGCATTATTCCTGTGTAACGCTGAAGTCTGTGTTAGTGGGAGGCTTGTTAAATGTGTTTGAAAGGATCTATTCAGCTCTCAGCAAGTAAAAATTTCCTTTTCCCTGTCACTGAAGATTGTGTGGGTTTTTTTTCCCTTTTCCATTTAAATATTTATTCTGCATTTTGGAATGGATAAAGCCAGCTGGAAGAAGGAAAATACTGCCCCAGAAATTAAGAGTATAAGAAACCGGTAATAGGAGCAAGGTTAAGGACAGCAAGGCAGTACAGAGAAATTTTCATTAAGAACTTTTAAGTGAAAGGGTTTGTACCTCAAGATCACAGTGAATGAAAAACACTGACCACACACTACAAAGAACAAAGGCCACACATTTCCAAATTGTTCTAACTCAGATGAACACGACTGCTGGGTCAAAAGGCCACTTAGTTCAATAGCTGTGACAGTAGCCAGTAGCAGATATTTCAGAAAGAAGAAAAGAAACGGAGCAAACAAAGAATGATGTTTCTGCTGATATTTTCCCCCAGCTGCTATAAACTGGTAACATGATATTGCAAGGCTCTTCTACAAGTATCTTTTCTCACCATTTACCTTCTTTCCCAGATCATTCCAGATTGGTCCCAACACAGATGCCTGAAAAACTCCATTGGAAACGTCAGCCCATTCCAAACATCTGTTTTGATTTCCTAGTAGTCAATTCCTAATACATAAAAGGGCCTTGCCTTCTTGAGAGCCTGATTTTCATAGGAGTCTTTTGTGAGTCTCTGTTGAATGACTTTTGAAAATGCAATATACTTCGCTGATAAACAGAGAATCTTAAAACATGACCTTACTGACTCCTTCAGAGTGCTTGAACAGATTTACGAGATGCGACACCCCTCTACAAAAGCCCTAGTATTTATCTATGCATCCTCTAGCATAAATTCCACCAATTTGCATAGTGTGGAGGTCAGATTTACAGGTCCTTGAATCACAGTGGGAGTCTTTCCTTCTCGATGAAGGTAGGTTTAAGCAAAAGAACTATAGAGAAGCCAGCAACTATAATGTCTAAATAGCTTTAAATCATGTTAAGTACTTTGGGACAAGTCAGGCAATAGTATCAACAACGAGAACACTTTGGCACCGACAGGCAGATTGAGAATGTGTTATATCAGAAATTATTGCGAGTGTGATGAAGATGCATTTTTTCAGCGGAAAGCTTCTTCGTAGAGGAATTTTTTTCAGCAACACAAACTACAACCCTGCCAGCACTCCCTGCAGCACTGTGGCTCCGGGATGGTATCTCTTTTTTCCCACCCCGTTCCTACCTTCCATTGCCTCTCTTTGGCTCTTCCAGGCTGTCTCCCTCATGCAGAGGGAAGGGCTTTTGCAAAGAGCAAAGAGGACAGAAGCCAAGTGAAGAGCTCACCCTTTCCTTGTTTCAGGAAATCGGACATCCAAGACCAGCATTTATTCTCACCAGGGACTATTTTAAAGCTCCAAAATCATCACTGACAAAAAGCTTTCCTAACACGCAGCCTAAATTTTCTTTTTTTAGCATGAGTCAGTTGCTCCTGCTCTGCAACCCTGTGGAATTTCTTTCCTTTTGTATCCCCAAAATACATGTAGATATTGATGCTCTCCCTTTAATTCCTTTTTTTATGATGTATTTGAAAACGTATTATCTACACAGACATGACATTTCAAATCATGCTGTGGTTTGATTTTGTTCTGCAAGCACTTTAAGAGTGTAAGAAATCTGAGATAAAGGCAGATGACAGGTCTTCATATTGATAAGGTTCAGAGGGAGTTTTGGGGGTTAGATATTAGTGCAGGTTTCCTTTCATATTATTATTTTTACCTCTCCAGTAGCCCACAGACGCCTAGGGGCTTGGGAAACCACCGCATGAGGCTCATCCCAAGTCTTACAGTGGTAGCCTTTCTCTAAGGATCTCAGTCAAGGATTTAGACAATATTAATTACATGATTACATAGGTAAACAGTGCCATGAGAGGGCAAAGTCTCGCCAAAAGTGATTGCTTAATTTAATAGTCATTATGACAGCAGTGACAAGAATACTTTCTAATCCTCAGTTCAGAAGTCTGGATGGATGTTTTGGAACAACCCTGCAAGTGTGTACGCATGCACACGCACATGTGCACACACACATTTATGACCTTCTTCATAATACAATCCTTCTAACTCCCACGTGCCAATAGCTGCCTTTTATCCTTTCCTCCTGCTTTTCAATCATGTGCTATGATGTTGTTCATAGTATAAAGTTTGCTAGCTTGATCCAGCGAGGTATGAAAACGCAAATCCAAAAAACTCCAGGGCTTTTCACTATCGCCATGCAAAGCAAGACTTTAATATTTCTTTTCCATTATTTTGAGAAGTCTATAGATAGACCCTGTATGGTTTTGACTTCCATTCCTGCTGTACTTTGCTGAAAAATTGCACATAGGGCTTTTTGTGTCCATTATCACTATATTTTCTTTTCTTTTGGTGCCAGTGCTTTTTCCCCCCCTTTTCTTTCGCTCACATACACTGAAATCCCTTGCATCCACATTCAGTGGCTTATTTGCCTCTGCATCTATTCAGCTCTGCAAGCAACTTCTTTCTTTTGCTAGCCCTATCCTAATATTCTCTCCTTTCTTCTCTCTTTTTACCCCCAAGGCGGGTTAAAGGCTTTTCCTTTCTTTTTAAGCACAAGAGTTCTGGAGAGGAAACAGCCATTCTCAGATAGGCTGTATGCATTCGGTCCAACAGCATGTTATTTCATTAAGATGACTGCTAGTGATGATGGGACATTTGGATGGTGCTCCCTCTTTGTCCTTGCTGGAGTTCACAGCTAAATTATGTGATCTGGGGGAGAGGTAGAGCAAACTGGGAAGAGGACATAAGTGTCAAATATTAGGGAAGTTGACAATGGTAGAGAGAGCTACAAACAACTCATTCTGAGACAGAAGTATTTTGAATTACAGATTAATGTAATTTTACTATTTTTGTGACTGAGCGTGTGACCTTAACCATAAACAAAAAGAATGGAAATTAGGGTTAAAATGGAAAGCTATGTAGATAGTTCCTGTTATGTTACTCCCTCTGGCAGAAAAAGCAGGAAGACTGTGCTCAGATTTCTCAAGATATTAAACATGTGGTAGTTGTCTCAAATGTTGTTAATACAGCTATGAATATGCCTTCTGAAGAGTAACTATGCTGTCTTTTCTTCTTTTTTTTCCTGTGAGTTGAAAGTACAACTTCTCCCTTTTGTATTTTCCTACCCAAAATTTATTAAGTTTGAAGACATTTTCCAGGTTCACATTTTAAAGTAATTTATTCAGAGGAGTCTGAATATCAACACCGTTAAATATATGGGAGAACTGGACACAGTTAATTTTGTTAAGCTGCTTGTAAGATTAAATATTTGCTGGATCAGGTCCTGTATTTGCTAAGTTTAATATGATGAAATGATTAAAGAATACTAGAATTTATCATAAAAACTGCAAAACCTTTCACTTTACCAAAGAACATTTTAACCTACAAACATACTGTGCAAAGCAGGTGCCATTTAAAATTCAGAACATTGTCTGTGGTCTAAAAGAAGATCGTTAAAAGGTCACACTGATCTCAGTGATAAAACATGATAATGCTACCACCGTTCAGTAATTTCCCTTCAATAACTTTTCTTTTCCTGTTTGCTTTTCAACTTTGGAGATGTTTGCATCTTCTAAACTACAATTTCTAAACCCAGTCTCCCACATCTGTTCACTGTGGCTGCAGCTCTGCCTTTGAAAAACTGATATCAGACCTTCTGTCTTTGTTTAATCAAGCAGGAGGTAAGGGCTGTTTTGAAACAGAGTTGATTTAGCAAGAGTAGCAAGCAAAATGCAGAAAAAAAGCAAGAAAGGGCTTAAATACATGTAGTTCTTTGGCTCACAAATAGCTGTGAGCACTCCCATAGGGTGCCACACATCTGTTCGAGCTCTGTTTTCTCATATCCCAGGATTATCTGTTCTGTCTCAGAGTTGTGACTCTTGGATCTGTAAGGCAACACTTGACATCGGTTTGGCTCATGGGATATTATCTTTCCCATTATAAACTAATTCATCTTTTGAAAAAGTGGCGTCCTACTTTCAAATGAAATTGTTCTCGAAAAAATCACACTTCCAAACATCAAGCATACATCCTTTTGTCTACTTTCACAAAGAATTAAATCTCTGTTATCCTGAAATAATTTTAGACAGTCATCATATCTCACTCAATTGTCTGTTTCAAGAGCTCTATTAAGAACAGGCAAACTTATTTGAATAATACAAGAACTGGCCTAACCCTTAACATTAACCTCAAAACACTACCATACTGAAGTTCAAAGAAGTTCAGCCAGCCCTTGCATGTTCTACTCACCCACAAATATTTTCACCTACCTCAATACATCTTCATTTTAGAGAGAACTGGGAAGCAATGTAAGAAATCATTACTATTTTCTTTCAACTGAATTCAAGGCACAGTAACTCCCATAAGGCAGCCCAGTTACCATATTTTTCATGCCAGTCACTGGAAGAGGTGAAGATACATCTTCCATGAAATGTCAAAAACTATAGATAAATTAAAAAAAAACAAATGGCAAAATTCAAACTTCACTGGGTTCACCATCACTGTGTGATAGATGAGAAGACATTACCTTTTAAAAAAACTTCAGAGCAACAAGAACCAAAAAGAAAACAATTCTGCCAGCAGACTGAAAATGAAATTTATTACTTTTCCTAGCCATATTAGAGACCATTATGTGAAAGACCTTATGCAAATACTTAGTGGAAATTTATGTATAATATTATCCTCTGGCAGAACTCTTTTCATGCTTTTCTGTGTGTAGCAGTCAATTAGAGATTATTTTACATGCTCATCTATGAGCAGAAATGGAAAATAAAGGGAGTTTCCCTGCATGATTCTTTTTACAACTGGAAATACATTTGATTTTCTTCAGGTTTTATAAGCACTAAATCATATCTTAGCATTGAAGACAGTGGGAGTCTTGCCCGCATTCTCTGTCAGGACTGGGCCTATTGAAATTTCTGACTGGAAAATAAAGAGCCCAACAAAAAAGGCTTCAAAACAGAGAACTTATATTCAGCCATAAAACCACAAAACTGACTTTGCATTTTGTCTACGACTATGAGAAAAGCATCAGATTAAAATTTAGCAGGTTGCTTGATGGGAGGATTCCTCATAACTGTAAGGATCTGCCATTAAACTAGGGATCAAATCCCATTTGACAATCTTGGGCATGATGGCTACTGATGCTCACAAGGCATTTGTTAAGAATAAAGACATTGTTATGCTTATTATCCCCAATCTGCTCTTCAGTCAGCACATCAAGTCTCAATCCAATGGATTTCGTAGGAGTTCTTCTGTACACTTTAAGCATTTTGGATATGTTTCGTATCTGTTGTATAAGCAGTAGAGAAAGCGTACATGGAGATTCACACACGCAGTGTGGTTAAGCCGCATACCAGAGAATTTAATTTAGTTGCACTAGTTGTTTTCTCGGTTTTGTTTTTTCTTTTCCAGATGACTGTTTCTAGTGAGCAAGACACATGTAACAGTAGGTAGGTCTCCTACTCTTAACTGCTGAGTCAGCTTTTCCTGAATCCTTCAACTTTCTTCATAATTTTTGATGCTTGAGGTGAGTCAGTGCTGCTCGGCCACATGGGTGCCTCACACAACTCCCATTTCATGAGCCAAGTTCAAGATTTAAACAAAAAAGGAAAGATTAAGCCAAAAGGGACCGATGCCATTTGCACAGAAGGTTGGTTTTGATGCTTGTGTTCTGCATCTTCTTGTTTACAATGTGGTTGATGCTTCCATTGCAAAGCTCCTGTATCTAAGTGAACAACCTTGAAGAAAGGCCTTAACCCGTGGCAGCATGGCTGGATCTCTGAACTCAGGCACTTTGCAGCGTTTTGTATTCACTCATACACGCAAAAGTGTTAGTATTATCTTCAGTTCTCAAGAGGCGCGTACCTGACTGTGGTGAAATGGAGCTTGAGGGGCTGACACAGCTAATGAACGTATCTGGAGATGCAGACAGACTGGGATGTGGCGGGTTCCAAGGTGCTGATTGAGAACACAAGAATTTCTTCTTTTGCTCAACTTCTGCATTTGCGACTACAGCTCACCTGCCAGTGCGACTGTTTGGGAGACTCTGGTTTTGATTTTCCTCTGTGTCTCAGTGTAGTCTGCAAGCTGGAACGCTGCAGCTCTTAAGAGCACTTTACAGCACAATGGCATATTTTAAAGATGACAGCATTGTGAACTGTTCCAGAGGAGCTATTTGGCTTTTAGGATGACTGCTCTAGAAAGAATTCTCTGGCTTAACAGCACCAGGAAAAGGGCAAGGGAAATACAGATGCTGCAATCTGCTTAAGGAAATGACAAGCTCCTGTGCTGTAGTACTTAAGCACAGTCTCTAGCCGACACCATTTATGAGCTGTTACATACGGCTGCAATCACACACAGGCTCAGCGAAGCTTTCCGTAGGGCTCACATTTGTTTTCACATTCACTTTGTAAATGAGTTTGTAATGTGGTGCAAATGGTAGCAAATGGACATTAAATGAGGCTTGTATGTAGACTGATCCTTTGTAAATATATAGGCTATTATAAAAGCAAATAATAAGAAGGCAAGCTAAATAACAGCAGCCTCTGCAACAGAAACCAGTGAAAAAGGAGTTGTTTTACATATACAGCATTTTGAAATGTGGGTTTCCTGTTTAAACTGTCTTCACTCCAGCCTCAACTTCTCTCTCCATACTAAACCTACAACATATTTCATATTGCCATGGATACTTTGGACGGAAGACAGTGTGCACTAGCAATCAAATTTTCCACAAGAAACTATTCCAAGAACCTGTCCCACACTGCAGTGCTCATACAGAGTTTTTGCTCAACAGTACAGAATCTTTTTCTAAAGGGTATTACTAGCTGGGACTTCAGCTGCCTGTCTGCAAGTTTGGAACAGGCCCAAGGCACTACCACTCTCCAGGATAATTACTGCTAACTGCATTTTGCTATCACTTGCCGTTGCTAGCTATTTACACCCTCCTAAGCAGGGTCTGATAGACCGCAGGAAGAAACTCTGTTCAGGGTGCAAAGAAGAAATGCGAGTTGACATTTTAAAAAATTGTTAGGCGACTATAATACAACCAAACCACCATGGTGGCCAAACAGAAGTGAATGCACAGGAATTACATGGAATTGAAGGTATTACAGGTTTAGAAGGGGAATAGTAAGCAGCAATCCTTGTGATGTAAGCCTCACATCTAGAAAAAAACTTAAGTTTGAAAAAAAAAAAATTAAGTAATCGAAGAAAATGGTTAGGTTAAGCAAACTGCACAGTGAACTTTTACTTGCCTCAGAGGTTAGGAATGTGATCTGCTACTTCTCAGTATTTGTTCCTTTTCTTCTTTGCTTATTCTTTAACAATTTGACCTGACGCCTTTTGTCCCATCCAGTCGTGGACTTCCCTCAGGGCAACATTCAGTTATGGGCTGCAAGGTTATTTGAATCCTTCATAATACTTCTCCCCTAAAACAATATCATAGTACTGTCAAGCTTTTTGGATAAGAGGTCAGTGGGGTTCCAGAGGCGGTGGGAAGGGGTCTTCTGCTCTCCTCTCCTCTTCTCTCGGTAACCTTCATGCCCAGGTAGTCGGAGCCCAGTGGGGGCTGAACAAACGTCTCCTCAAGCTACAGGAGTGTGCAGCACCTTCCTCCTCCCTTTTCCTCCAGCTGGGGCACAGAATAATCCCTTCCCTGGAACAGCCTTTTCCCTCTGCCTTTCCCTTCTGGTAGCCGGTGGCTACTCACACAAAAGCTCTGCTCAGTGACGATGTTTTCTTTCCTGGGAGAATCGGGAGAGCCACAACTCAGGAGAGCAGACGGGAAGTGCAGCCTGGCCCAGCCGATCTCCTTCCCCACTGCTGGAGCAGGGAGGTCACGCGTAGCAATATTCCATCCCTCAGGAGGACAGCGGGTGGATGGCCACAGCAAGCGCAGGGCTGTGCAAGGCTGTGAACAACAGGGCACAAAATTAAATTCACAGATACTATGGTACTGAAGTGGTAGTATATATTTAATGATTATTGTTGTCATCAATTTGAATACCTCCAACTTAACACAACTTAACACTCCAGATGTGTATAGCCTGCATTTGTGCCTCACCGCTATTATATCTACTGCCTTTTGAGTGCAAAACCTGAAAGTACAACAGCAACAATGCATACCTTGGTACAAGTTGTCTGACACGATTCCTCTTGTTAAACTAAATTAATCTGAGGTAATACCCGTTCACTTTTCTGAAGTTACAGAGTTCTTGCATAAAGCAGAAAACTTTAACTTATTTCCCAAGCCAATTTTTTAAATATATCTCCCATATTTTCCCTTCCGTTTGATCAAGCAATTTTTTGGATGCGCAGAGAAATGCCTTTATGCAATGCGATACAGCTGTTTGAGACATTCCTTTTGCTGTACACAATTTATCTATCAAAAACAATCTTAACTAATAAGATTACAAATACTTGGTACTGTATACTCACTTGTAGCATACTCATTTCTCAATCTCCTAATGTCTTGGCACAAATTTTCGTTTTACTATTTATTAAAGATTCAGACCTATACAACAAGAAGTTGTTGTACTGTCTCATGTACTGTCTCATTTTGACAGTTCTGCAACTTTTTGTTGTATAGGTCTGAATCTTTAATAAATAGTAAAACGAAAATTTGTGCCAAGACATTAGGAGATTGAGAAATGAGTATACTACATCTCATACCTTTACATGCTACATTTCTCCCCACTTCCTTTGTAGGGGAAGCATCGTCTCCTCCTGGATTGATCCCATTAAATGCCTATTAATATAAGAGTCAGAACTCTTTTTAAAGCCTTTGTAAAACTCAGCCTTTAAACCCTCGTAGACTGCTTCTTACTTATCTTAGATTTTTAAAGGCATATCCACTCCTTTCTTTAAAATTAAGCTCTCCAAAGCAGGCCTTTATTAAATATTGTTCAGCTTGGATTTTCGACTTCTAAAGAGAGGAATCTTTACTGACAGCAATGCCTCTTGACTCTTCTATTGGTCTTGCCAGCATACATTTCATTTTTTATATGGCTTTTATCATTGTCTCCTAAATATTTTGGAGAATCAGCCCCTAGTTCTTATACTTTTAATTGGTCACATAAAGGAACTCCCTTCAGTCTCTATGAACGTCAGCCAGCTGAATCCAAACTGATTCCCAGATCAGATCTATCAGGGAGTGTTCAGACCATCTGATCTATAGATTTAGCAGTAAGCTGACATAGCAAGACACTGAAAGGCATGTATTATCCTTCAAGACATTATAGGATATGTAGCATGTGGTATGAAATAGTAAGTGGAGTTTCTAAAATCATGATTCATCACCATCCAAATACTGCTCAGATCCAGTGCTTTTAGCAAATTTGTAACCTTTCTAAATATCCTGCACTGGACAGTACTCATCTGTCCTGATCTCGCATCATCTGAACCTAGGACTTCATTAAACTTGCCCCCAGGAAGGTAACTTCTCTTCCCTGAATGCCATAAGAAATCTAAAAAGCTATACAAAGAAAATGAAAAAGAAAGAGGAAACATTTAAGACAGGATTTTTTGTTAATTTTCCCTTTAGGTAGCTTTTGATCAGAGGCATCTGTCTCCTTCCTCTAGCAACTTGATTTTTAAGACAAGCAATATATTGAGCCAGTAAAATTGCCACACCTCTCTCCCACTCAAGAAAGAGCAATGGCTCAGTTCCCATGCTTTTCCAATGCTTTTTTCTTGTAATGGCACAATGGTAGGTGTGCCACTCTAGTCTTTGTAAAGTCCTGTTTCAACCAGGTCTTAAAAAATGTATAAAAGTAATTTTCATTTGTTCTCTCATTCTACCATTATTGTTTTAGTCCTTTTTATTTTCAAAGCATCTCTTCTTCTCTCAATTTAAGTGTTACAAATATTTATAACTTATTGAATATACAACAATAAGGGTTTTATTTTAATACTAATTTCATTATTTAAAAAAGCCACTGAAGATATGGCTTTCTTCTAGGTCTTGTCAATATATTGTGATTTCATTGGTTTTGGTCCCAAAGCATTTCCTAGTAAATATTAGAGCCCTAAAATTGCTGACGGAATTCACAAATGGCCAGAATTTACTTCCCCATCAGCATTCCCTGGCTGTTTAATCCCTTCCCCTTGTCACCTTCCCAAAACCACAAATATTCCTTACTACAGAAAAAAGGATAAAAATTCAATTTCCCTAGTCCTCTTCTAGAGAGGGGTGATTAGCGCCTCTTCAGGGGAGCAGTGGAAGGTTCTTGACTGGGAACCTGGTTGAAGCTGTGGCCCTGTGATACATTTGTTGAAGACTGGCGTCCTGACTCACTTCTCCTCCACTATGATTGCACCTTCTCCTTCCCACTGGTTTCCTTTCAGCCTCAAAAAACCTCTTTTCCCACATCCATTTCCAGGAGTTCGGTTGCACCTCTATTATCTCCTGTGATGTTCCAACTGCCACTTCTTATTCTTTCCTTCATATTGTTCTTCAGTCTTAATCAAATCCTCTTGAATACTCACATGTTTGTGATTTATTTATTTTTTATTTGTGGTCTTCTTATCCCTCTACTTTGATTTCATCTTTATTTCAGTTGTAAGTTTGCTATGCAGTATCATGGTGCTGTCTCTTGATGTCTACATCAGATTCAGATTGTATTTCTAGACTATTTTCCAACCACATTCAGTTCTTCAGGGATTTAATCTCTTCCTTTTTCTTTTTTATGATGTGTCCTTGATACATAATAAGGTATTTGAAAGGAAAATTATATTTTATATTTGCTGTTCTAAAGCAGGGCATAATATTGCTCACTTCTTCCTTCTCCCTTAAAGTAGCCAGCAATGGATCCTGAAACGTTTTTGGTTTATGTCCTCCCCCCAGAAAAGGCGATAGCCTTCTTCAGAATCTTATCCTTCTGTTTAGAAGAACACAGTCTTCATATTATGGATTTGTTGGCAGGGGTACAGAAAGCTTTCTGGGCTCAGTCTATGATGATTGCTGGATTTGTTTCCAGTTGCACAAAGAAATGAAGATCTTGCCTGAAGTATTTAAAAGAATCTCCCTTCTTTACACCTCCTGTGAACTTCCTCTCCTCACTTTTATATTACTTTTTATTTTATGATTTTTCTCTGCAAACTCCTTCTGGTTTTATTCTTGATCAAATCTTGATTTATTTTGCAGCTTTGTTCCTCTGTGCAAGATTTTCCACCTCTCTTTTTTAGGCCAATGACCCTGCCCACTAAATCCTTCCATCAGATTTAACCACACAAATCCTCACCTCTGTGGAGGATTTTGAGAGATCTGCTTTTTTGATATTTGGCTGGTGTTAACTCCTCAAAGTCTCTCTGGTAACTGAGCTTGTTTTTGTCTTTTTCCTTTTCCGGTCTCTATGTTTTCTTTGCCTCTGCAGCAACCATCTCTCACAGTACAGGCACTGTGTGCTCTTCTGTGCTAAGATCTCCCAGTATTTTTTATGGTCAAGGGGTGAGAAATTAGGAGGAGAGATAGTATAGTTTTTCATAGTGATCCCCTAAATAGAAGAAGACAAGGAGCAACGATCTTTGCAAATCACATCATCTCCTCCTTACAGCTCCAGTTTGAGCAGCCATCTGCTCCCACAACCCCTGGTGGTCCCCTAACAAACCATTTCTAATGCATTCATGAGGTCAAAATTACTTCAGCTGAAGTCGGTGGCATGGTTTAGCTATCCAGGGAATGTAAAAATGCATAATTCAGGCATTTAGCTGTGGGACTACGCGAATGGCAGTTGCAGAAGCACATGCAGAGGCAGTGACAAGCTAAGTTTGAGTTTTGCATAGAACAATTTGTATCACATTCCTTTCTTGTTCACAGCTATTTCACGCCCCTAAACAGCTATAATTCCTCTGAAGTGAAGGAGCACTTAAGTGACAACTCCCTGTGTGAAGGACACTCAACAGGGACTGGATGTAGTTTTTTTACTCTCTGCATATCCCAGTCTGGATGTGGGCTCTGTACAGCTTGAGCCTATTCTGGAGGGCTAGGCAGCAATCTGACCATGCCCTACACTCAGTATCAGTAACAGTGTCTTTTTATTAAAAGCAAAGAAATGCTTATTAACATAGCTTGATGGACATCTTCCGACTTAAGTTTTTCATTTTAAAATAGTGTATCTGAAACACTACTATGAAACCACTTCCACTGCCCCCACTGTGACAAGTGAGACTATGCTCCTAGTTTTGACAAGAATGTTATCTCTGATTGAAAGGAGAAGCACTGATTCATTTACCCTAGGGTAGCATATGGTCCAGTGATTGGACTACTGGCATAGGATGCGAGATATAAAACTTGCGATTTGCTGCTACGGCTCATTTACATCACAACGATACCTGTCAAGACTATACTGCTTCACCGTCTGTGCCATACGACCATGGCACCTCAGTCATGCTGCGAAGTAGTGTCTGAGAGATGGTGAGTAGAGTAGGGATAGACCACAAAAGGCCCTGAAGGTTACAGAAAAGCAACAGAAAGAGGAAATCAGAGGTCAGGCTTTCTTGGTGGAACTCTTTCACTTTGTACAAGTCATTAAAAATCCAATATGCCAGAAGAGAGTCTTTAGGTTTTTACTGTCTTTTTCTTAAAAAATTTCAAAAGCTTGTGGCTTGTATGGAATGGGAAACATTTTGAAATCTCTGAAAATTAAACAAAACTGGATATTTTTTGCTGTTTGGTTTTTTTTTTTTTGCCCCCTCAAACAAGAAGGAAATATGAACCTCTGGGCTGGCATTCAGATGCCTGGATTCAATTCCTGCTTCCTGTGTAAATTCCTATTCTCCTGCATTCTTCCAGTTGAAAAAATGGGTATATTTCCTTTATCCTACCAGACATCCAATTTGCATCTTTGCCCGCACATTTCTTTCTGTGTTTCTGTTATGGTGTCTTCCTGAAAGGGTTCTGAATTCAGACAAATTCTTTACCCTTTCTTAGAAGTATGTTGTGACTTTAAGGAATTTTAGATAGTATCAAGAAGAAATCTGTCATGCTCAGGCCATATTTCAAACTTCATATTGGAATAGAAGCATTGCACAAGATTGTAAATCTGGCAAATCTACTGAGATAGCCATATTTGAAAGGATCCAGATCTTTTCAATGATCTCAATTATTTTGCATTTTAAAAACGAGGAAACTTGTATCGTTTAAAAAATATCCACTTCTCAAAGCCGTTCTGACTCACTGATCACAGATGAATCAGAGAAGCCAGGCAAACCATATTTCTGGAACAGTAAGTAATCCTGCTACAGCAGGATTTGATTCTAAACCCTGGTTCCCGAAAACACTTAAGCCTGTGTTTAAGTCCCTTTTTTGGGATAAAGAATACGTTAACAAGCCCTCTCATGTGAGAATGTTCTCTGGAATCGAAGCAGCATGTAGTAGCCTGATGTGGAAATGTGCTGAGAAGAGTATAAAATTGACCTTAAACTTGATTATAAAACAGCTTTATCTGATGTCATCTAATGATAGCTACTGATTGTGGTATAGCTGCAAGCTAGGTCTGAACTTGATTCCTCCCTAACTGGCAGATCTGGTATGTTATCTGGGACCACTTCAAACAGCCCTCCCAGCCCAGCTGTGGGTTCCCACCCCTACATTTACACTGGCTCCTGTAGTCACCCAGCTGCAAGTGGGGTTGGCTCGGTTTGCTGCTCTGACAAATATCCATCCTCCACAGGAAAGAAAAAAAAAAAAGAAAAAAAAAAAAGAAAAAGCAGAAAAAAAGAGAAAGAAAGATAAAGATTTGTTTTTCCTTAGATCAGAAAGCTGAACTATTTCACCCTATGGCCACACAATCGCTAGACTGAGAGGAAGGAAGAGTGTGGGAAGTTACAGCTGCGGGTAATGGATGGGGACTGCTCATATTCTTAGCAGCCTGCAGTCACACTGTATTAGGTGTAATGTGAAACTGCAGCCTTGGTTGCTAAGAGAGATCTTTGCTGGCTTTCTTTGAAATAGCATGTTAGCTAACCTACTCAACAATACTAATGTACATCACACATGGGTGCTATTACAGGCGATCTCTGCCATTCAGACTTCACTAAGCTGAGCACCTCGGTTAGCCAGATGTTAACTGCTGCTTCCTCTGCTGCTTCTTTTTGCTTTGCCACCATGGTATTTTTTGTCTTTAGCTCATACCACTTTAAGTAATCTTTTCTCTACCTTATGGAAAAATACTAGTGCTTCAGCTAATCCCCATGGGAATATGTCTGAAAGAAATATATTTGAACTAGCAATGACCACATTACAGTCTTATGAATTTTCATTAAATCTGAATGGTGAATGGTCCCAAAAATGCTCCAGTTGGTAAGGTTTCCCTATTGCTATTACAGGAGTCATAGACATACGTCAAAAGACATATATAGACAGACATTGGAATTAAGATGTGAGAGCACATTATAACTATATATACTACATTGATGGCTTTTTAGGATTTTTTTTTTTCACAATCAGTTATGACATGCATGATCTCAGTGTAAATAGTGTTTATAGACAAAGAATACCTCTATCATTTCGGATTTATTTGATTAATCTGTTTCAAAGTCAACATTCATGCATTTTCTTTCCAGATACTCTTTTGTTCTTGTATGTTCTTCAAATCAAATTGGCAAGTGATTAGTCTTTAATAAAGGATATGACTTTGCAGATGCAAAAGGGAATTTAAAACATGCTGCAGTGCATCAGCTTTGTAATATTGAGCTCATCATGAAAACAAAATGCAAAGTTATTTTGCCTACTTAGTTTGATACTTAAGTCAGGTCTTCTGAAGTGTCCCAGTGAATAAGCATTTCAACTCACTTTGCTAAGTTAATTATAGCAGGTAACATCAGTGACCACAGTGGTTCAGATTGCAAGATAGTTTCCATGTTATGACACTACCTTAATGTGTTCACAGCTTCTGAAAACACTCACTTCTTGAAACGAAACTTCTTATTCTTAATTTCTGCCTGATGGTGGTCTATTTTTGTAGAGAAGAGCTATGAGGGAGCATTCAAATGTGTGGAAAAACGAAGATACGGTAAAGCACATTAGTATTTGTGAGTTATTTTACTCACCCATTTCTGAACAGAGCATTTCTTGAAACTCACAGAACCTACAACCTAATCCAAAGCCCAGGGGAATTAATGGAAATACCCACAATAACTGCAGTCGGCTTTAGATCAGGTGATCACTGTATTTAACAGAGAGAGTTATCCTTGTTTGTTTTAAAAATAATACTTGGTTTTGAATCAGAGACACGCTAGCCTAAAAATCTGCTGTTGTGGAGATAACACAGAAAACTACACTGGACCTATTTTTTGCTAGACCTGGATATGTGGTTTGCAAAAGACTGGTCTAGACACAGGATATTGTTATTTACATCAGTAAATGTTGAATCAGTCTGTTTATATCAGAAAAAGCAAATGCACAAAAATGTCTTTTCCAAACCCCACACCAATTTAAACTAATAGTCACATTGGTACAAAAATTACATGCTCAATTCAGAAGCATGGAACAGCTGAAAATCCGTATTGACAATGAATTAATGTTTCTCTCATTGAAGTTACTGGGCACTCTTCTTCAGTAAGAGTAGGGCAAGACTAATAACTAGTGCTTTAGAAAAAAGTCTTTTCCTTAGTCCGTGTCTGAACCAGAAATATAACACTTATTAGCTGAATAGTTATTTGGCTTTCAAATTCTCTGGAAAAGAGAAAGCACCAGACCAGCTAGCTCTTCAAGCTGAAGAACTTTTGGATAAGTCATTATCCAAACATCCAAACATCCAACGTTAAGGAGAAAACCAAAAATGTGCACTTCTCTCCCACACACATGTGGCTAGTCTATTATTAAATCTTCAATGAAATTTGCATAGTTACAACCACAGACAGTCTCAGGAAATGATAAATGTCAGTGACAGGAACATCACTTAAGGTGGCCATCCTTAAGACAGATCATAGTACCCAAGGGAGATAACATGAGCTTCTAGGAGACAAAATCCAGCACCACAGAATTTTCTCTGCAACCTTAGATCAGTGATTTCAGAAGGATTCTTCTCAAAGGATTTAAACACTTTGAAAATTCCAGTATCTAGTATACAAAAGTCATCTAGGTGCTTCTTTAAAGAGAAGAGAGACCAGCACCTCCACAAAGTTTATTGCTGCCTGCCTCAGGATGAATGCCTAATATATTGAGGCATAGTACAAGCCTAGATGACCAGCCCATAGAGACAGCCGATTTTCAGATGCAAGATGAATTCTCCTTCTTTCCCTCCTAAAGACTCCTTGTTTCTTAGTTTTTCAACTGTAAGATTACCCCTGACTACAAGGATAATAGCATCTCCCTACTATGTAGGATTGATTTAAAGATTAATACATGTAAAGATGGAAATAAGAAATAGGAAATTACCTAAAGACGACAGACAAACTCCAGGGCTGTATCCTGACAGAGAGAGGCCTCTGCATATGTCATTATATAGCTCCATTTGAGCGGGCAGGAATAACTGCTTATGCAGTGAAGTGTAAGTGTCGGGCTGCAGGATTAGGTCATGTCACCAGCTATTTTCTCTCTCTGTCTTTTGGGTTAAATGTCTTGCTCACTACCGTTGTTAATCTATTCCATAAGACGTACAGCTATTGTATCATGAATTTTGTATGTGCCAATATTATGGGAAACACTAATTTTCACATTTACGAACTAAATTATTTCAACCTGAATGTTGTATTGATATAGATCTTTCCATTTAATATCATTATGCACCTAAAACACACAGTTCAAATTAAACAAGTCTTAAAATGCATATTCAGTACTTGTCAAATAACCCTTCTGAAACACATGGAGACCAGCCTTTTAATATAAATAATTTGATTATTTTTAGAAGCAGATATTCAAGGCAATATACTTTATTCAACATTTTTGTTCCTGAAGATATTTTCCTTGACTCTTCAATATTTAGGAAGCAGGTACAGATATTTTGAAAAGTTTGCATGTAAATTAGGGTGAAGAACAACATCTTGGGACATTAATGCTGCATTAACAAGCCTCCAGAGCAGTATTATATAAAGCTATTCTCTCTCAATATATTTTCAAATGTGTTGATACTTTCAAACTTCCATGAAATGTTTTGTGCCTTGGAAAGTATCCCTGATATTTTTTTGTCATATTTCACATAAGCCAACACATGCACCTGTTTAAAACACTGCAGGTCTGTGACTGAAAGTGATCAAAAAGAAATATTTGATATATGGTGAATTACTCCAGGACACCCCAGTGTCTCTATTTTTACTTCAGATTTACACAAATCATTTGTATTCAAGAGCACAAGCCAAATTTTCAAACTAGACGTCTTGAAGTTAGTGGCTTAGCTTCAATTAGCAGCTAAATATAAAAGGCCAGATTTTCAGACATGAAATCAATAGAAACTCCAGATACTTAATATCATAGGTCTGTAAATCAGTCCTGTGTGTTTAGATGGCTAAAGATAATGACCAATTTTCATAAGACCTAAATGGTCTTAATTAGAAATAAACAGAGTTGCCAGCTCTGGAAAGCAGGCCCTGTTGTTATAAAATATCGATCTATTCCTTTATATTTGCCATCGTTTAAGTTTTTATTTAGGATAAAAAGAAACAAAAAAATTTTCTTCAGCAGAGCAGATCCAGCCAGCACGTACAGGGCATTTCTAACCACAGCTGAATTGTGCCCTATCAAACATGAATACAAAGCAGGACAACCTTTGCTGAAGTTAATGGAATGACCTCCATATTGTTTCAGAAGAAAATCCTCCAATTTCATAGATTATAAATTTTATATAATTTTCAATTGAAATGTAAATATGCAGCTCTAGAAACAGGACTGCTGCAACTTTTCTGAAACTCAAGGCTTCAGCTGCAATGAGAAGTTTGGAGCTTCTGCTGCAACATCTCTATAAATAATTCTCATAATAAAGGGGCCAACTTGGTTTTACAGGAACTCATGTTGTTACCAAGAAGTTCAGACATGAAACAAGGCTAAAGGAATTTCATTGCCTATTAAAAAGAATATCAACAGGAAAGGAAGTTCCACCTAATTAATCATTAAATTTAGAAGAACACAACACTTGATTGATTCTCAATATCAGAGGCAGATTCAGGAACAGTTTTTTTAAAAAACCCCACTCTTCATGCAACATACTAGACTTTCTCCAATTGTACTGCAAAGCAGAAATGCAATGCCTTTTGTCAATAAATGAAGTGGCCCTACTATGTTCAGGACACCAAAACTTTTACTTCTTACAGAAAAAGGTTCCATGGAAACACCGATGAACATTTGACAGTTTTCTATTTTTGCTCCTACCATGTCTAAACACCACAAAGATAACTTTACCTCTATTTTTCAGAGAATTGTTTCCTTACCATTTGAAATAAAATGTGGTATTTCTAATTTATCAAATGGATTTCCTCTGCAAGTGTTAAAAATGGATAAACAAAGTTCTTAAATATATTAGAAATAATGATTTGGCATGGAGATCTGGGATTTCATAGATCATAGAATGGTTCAGGTTGGAAGAGACCTTAAAGATCACCTTGTTCCAAGCCCCCTGCCCTGGGCAGGGACACCTCCCACTAGACCAGGCTGCTCAAAGCCCCATCCAGCCTGGCCTTGAACACTGCCAGGAATGGGGCATCCACAGCTTCCCTGGGCAACCTGTTCTAGTGCCTCACTGGAACACATTTCTTCACAACTCTCTGCCTCACATTTCTCTCAGTTCTACACAACACTGGACTACTGTCAGAATTATATAAATAAGTAATTGTGAACCAGGCAATTAAAATTTGAAAATACATATTTAGAAACAAGAGCATTTCTTATCCTTCAGACATTTCTGAAGGATTTTTACTTCAACACACAAGCTATTTCAGTGAAATTAATTGTTCGCCCCAACATTAAAAGTTTACCACTTCTAATATGAGGAATAGAGCATGTACCACCGTCTCACTCCCTTGTATGGGACCCCGTAGAGGTTGTCTCCCTTATTTTTCATTGAACATTATACCTCTGTATAGAGTACAACAGCAGCACGTCAGATTTGTTGCAATGCCATGGCCAGCATAAAAGTCCTCCTGAGTTTTATATTGGATCTATGTGAAATAATATACTTCCTTGAAATGTTAATAGATCAAACAGATAGATGCAGAGAAGGGAAAGGGAAATCTTAGGTTCTTATATCCATTTAAAAGAAGTGTGGCTGATGTTCAGAGATTTAAGTGATTTCAGTCACTGGTAATGGAAATCTAATGAATATAATGAAAAGCTTATCTTTCTCCCAATCCTTAAAGTTTCTTAAAACCCTAAGGCCAGTCACCAGTGAAGACAATGAGAGTCTTTCCATTTACTTGAAAATGCTCCGGATTCAGCCCCCAGATCTTGCATGCCTGCTCACTACAAGCTAAAATTTATCTGGGAATTTTGTATTTTCTATAGTGCTTAGTCTGGTTTCCCTTTTTATTTCCAAATTAAAACATGGTGTCTTCAGAAGTCTTCAGTCTCAGATTACTTTTCACAGTTACCTGTCTTTCACATAGGGCAGTATGACTATTGGATGTAGGAGAGGTTCATCCTCTTTAATATTGCCTGTACTGGGTAATAACTTCGAAGGGTTCCATACTTATCAAACATGTAAATCACTTCTTTTGTAAAAGAATTATAAATAAAGCCATCACAGCTGCATTTATTTTACGCACATTTCATCCATGTGCATAAAACTAACTTTATGGTCCCTCTTCCAGGTTATTCCTTCATGCAACCTGTGCACTCCCTCGGGGTTCTTTGCCACTTCTGACATGTTTGTGCTGTTCCAGGGAGTCTATGGATGTGGAACTGGAGACTTTTTTTTTTCTTTTTTTTTAAAAAAACTAAAACATGTTTAAAACATTGCATCATTTTAACTCAGTTAATTCACAATGGCATAGGGTTGATGGGTTTATGTGATTTTCTCTTTGTTATCTTGGTCTAACACTATCTTCATACCATTTTTTTTGACAGTATTACATTTGGCTTCCCAGATCATAATTTCTTCAGGACACACACGCTTTTTTCACAGAGAAATGCACTCTTGTATGTACACACAATCTCTATCCCAGAATGTAATATTAGTGCTTCTATAATGCAGGAGCATTGTCAAGACCTAATCAGTCTAATTAGTGACAAATGCATATCTACCTTGTGTTACTGACTACTTAGAAGACATACAAGTCAGTCATGTTGTTAGAGAGATTTTTCAATAGATTTGTTCATCACCATTTGCAAACATTTTTAAGTAACCATAACATTCTTCATGTGGGTTTGTAAACCTCTGCAAACAAATCCAATCCAAGATATTACCTAGTCTTAGCTGTCCCTTCTCTTTCTATTCAGTTAATTGACTAATGCCACAATAAACAAGTAAGAGATCACCCTAACACAAGGATATATTTTTCCGATAGGATGAAAAAGGTGACAGTAGTGATATTTCACTGTTTTGAATCCGGTAGCATATATTATTAAAGCATCAACTCACATCTGTCACATGAAGTCATATTTCTTTTTAATAAATTAAATAACTTCAAGTAGTGTTATTGTGCCATGGCTTTCAGAAGATTTGTCAAGAAAGAGACATCTTTGACTATTCTCTTACCAAAAGAGTTATGCTGTTGTATTCCTGACAGTTTGGGGACAGGAGAATGAAACAAACCTCCCTCTTTTAAATCACACTTGCATCCCCAGTAAAGCCCAAACCCTCTTCGGGCAGCTCCAGGACTCAAACAACGCAGCTTTGAAAGAGCAGAGGAAGCAATCTGCTTATTGAAATGTAAATATTCGCTACAGTGTACTGTACATAGGAATTCTGAAGGAAAGCAGGATGCTGAGCATATTTATTCATCCATCATTACCCAGAATTCTCCGTCTGCTGTTTCACAGAAATGCTTTTCAGTTTGTTTGAGCTCTGGAAGAAACAGAGTTTGGGCATTGCTTTGGAATAGGCAAAGTTCTTTTCTTGGCATTTACAGAGCACGAAAACTCATTTGAAGGCTTGATTCAAGAACAGATGAGTCAGTACTTTCATTAACAGATTTTAGACCTTCACACAAAAGTTGCAGGTTTGGGTTTACTGGGAGAAGTAACAGGGCTGTAGGCCCATTCCCTCCTCCTTTCCATTAGCACAGTCTCACATGCGACAGCTGTGGTTGTGTAAAGGATTTAAATCAGTTCCACTTGTATGTTCAGGCAATGCATTTGAAGATGAAAGATCGGTAAGTAAGTGCCAAGCATTGAATGCTGCTGATAACTGGGAGAAAAAAAATAATCACTGATCTATACAAGACCGTCACTTTCATTTTTAAAGAATCCACTTTAGATTACATTGGCAATTCAAAGAGTGGAATTTCCTCAAGAGCTTATTTTCTCATGTCACCGTTACTTTTGGAAAAGAGAAACAAACAAACAAAAGTCTAAGAAATTTAAGGCCAAAAGGACTTTTAAAACAGTATTTCATTCAGTCAAAAAGAAAGGTTCCTTGCAGGCAAATAAGATTTTGCTTCAGCATTAAGCATTTCTTTAAAAAAGAAGGGCATTTCAAAAAATTTGCTAAAATTCCAAGAGAAAAATTATAACACCATGTTTTAGGGTTTTGAAATAAAATATTGCCTCAGTTTCAATTAACAGTTTGGCAAATTTGTGAAACATCTTGGTGTTACTCCTACTGTCTTCTCTGAAGGGGATCTTAGCTACAGTAATTCACTTGGTTCTAGTGATAAGGCTTTAAGGTAATGTAGTTTACAACCTTGTAATTTCTCTGGCAAAGGGAGACAAATGTAAATTAAATAATATTCCAAATACTATGTGCACTTGGGAAAACAAACCATTCTTCTTTCTTTACAAAGTGTTTAAGAAACATAAATACCTGTGAAATAAAAAAAAGTATCTTAACAAATCCTGAAAATCTTAACAAGATGCTTGAACTGAGAGAATTATGGTCACATTTTCTACTGTTATAAAATCATGACAAATCCCAAACAAGACTATTTCAATATAACTGAAGTACGTTATATTGCTGTTTCTGAACTTGACTTCTTGATTCCTTTCTTTCAAAATGATGGTGGATTATCTTTCTTGGTAAACTCTATGTAAATGTTTTTTTTTCCTCAACAGATCTGCCACTTCCATGTATTCAGAACCCATTTAATGACTTTGATGACAAGAAAGTTTTCACTGTTAGTTAAGCTTCCACATCTGATACAGATAACAGAGCTCAATTGAACTGAATTCCTTCTTTTGACTAATCAACATTTTTTACAAAATTCAAGAGATGGAATAGGTCAGCAGAAGTAAGAAGCAATCCCATTTGACCTTCACATGCCAACAGAGGCAACACTAAAAGCCATCTGTCTACTTTTAAACTAAAGACAGCTTACCTCCTGGTCCTGTTCTTTGAGGTAAAATCTGTATCTCTGTGAGTCAAGAGCAAAGAGGCACTGGTAAAGTAAACATAACTAGTGGAAAAATAAATGATGTGTGCTGCAACTATGCTTCTTTACACTTCTTGGTCCAGTGGCCAGAATTCAGTTGAGTGAACTGCAAAAGCGAAGAATAAGATCCTGCAGACCATGCAAGAAAATAAAATGTTGAAGAGTGGTGACAGAGTGGGTTTAAAAAAGGAGTATATGGGGAAAATCTCCAAATATCTGTTAAAGAAGAGAGACTTTAAAAAAAAATTTAAAAACTGTTTGTAACTATGATAATCAAGTAATCAATTAAATTAATCTGGAGTAAAATTTGTGATGAATGATTTTACTACAAGACTGAATTGTCAAGAATTTCAATGTGGAATGCAGCAAAACACAGGCAGTTTCAGAAGTTTTAAGGGAGTCAGAATTTAAAAAAAATGTTCCTGCTCTAATGGGATGATTATATGCTGACTTTTGACATAGGATCAAAAGCTAATACTCCATCTAAGAAGAAATCCAGAAATTTAACCTGATATCTGGAGAATTCAGAGGAGTTGATGGTGGACTTGGAAAATTTTGTGGTGATTGAGGATGTACATGCACATCACATGCGTGTGGAAAAGAAAAATCTAAAAACAGTTAAGAGAAAAAAAGAACTACTGAACTTGTCAACAGCAAAAGAAAAAAAGGATTATATCCCTTAGTTCTGTGAAAATAATACACAGTGACTTATGAAGAGGAGGTTAACTCAGCTGTAAGCTTTAATGTTCAGAAGAATTAAATCCTCAGCTTTGAATAACATTCGCAGTAAATTAAACCAGCAGTTATGCAATGTCTGGAGTACGTCGTAACCACCCCATGATTCCCAGAGCCAGCCAAACCCTGTCCCCGAGCAGGCAAAACTCCTAACTGGGATGAAGGTTTTTATCCAGTGTTTAGTCTCCTTTGACCTGATTCATTTCACCACCCTTACTTCGGAAGGAAGGGGAAAGTTTTACTGCTGTGAAAGCCAGTGCAGATATCTGCGCCAAAATTAAGCCTGATGTAACTCCATTGATGTCACACCAGGGATGGATTTGGCCCAGAGTGTCTGGGGAGGTTAATGCTCTTCCTGAACTGGAGATCAGTGTTAATTCACCTCACTTCTTTAGCTTTGCTGCAGCTACAAATGCAGGTCAGGCTCGAGGGGCCAAGGGTCTTGGTGAGCTGGTTGCTGTAAAGAGGGGAGCACGGGTTTCCTGCTGCTGGGACAATCAATAGTCCTTTTTGTACCTTTACTATTGTAACAAACCGTTCATTTCTTTACAAGGTACATTTCTTTACAAATGTGACAAAACCTCTCCTACCAGCCACTCTCTTTTAAGTCCTTTCTGGTCCAGGCACTGCCAGTGAAACCCTTTTGTTGGTAGCATTTCAAGCTAGCGGGAGCTGTGGCGGTTCACAAATTACACCTCAACATTTCCTTAGCAATGGTTGCTGCTGTATCTCCTGTACTAATCACCTTTGTAGAAACAGGGCTATCATATGCTATTTTAAGGGCTGGATTCTGCTCTCTTATCCCAATTCACAAGATGGAAATGGTGTGGCACCATTATAACTTAAGAGTGGAATTTAGAGCTCGTGCTAAAAATGACGTCTGGCCGGGAGTGTTTGCCTCCTGCATTTCAAATGTTCCTTGTCTGAGCACGCATCCCAGTTGAACAGTCCCACACACATACAGATGAGCAATGGTGACGTCTCATTTAATGTCCTTTTCCCCCCCTCCAAGACAGTTATTAATGGTGAAAAGAACTGTAAATTTACTGCAGGTTTGACGCATAAATTACAGGAGAACTACGGAGACAGTCTGGATGTCCTGATGGCAATGCTGCCACACCTTGCAAGAAAGCTCCGGCAGCAGCATTACGTGACTCATTCGAAAGGCAGACAGGGGAAGCTGCTGAGTGCAGGAAATGCTCATCTCTACCGCCCTTGCTAAAGAAAATAAAAAGGCATTGACAAACCTGCAGGAGGAAACCTTTGGTTCTCCTCTGGCACAGACCCCTCTTCCCCCAAGACAGAAATGAGTAGGGCAGAACAGGAAAACAGAGATGTCTTTACATGGCCTTTCTGCTTCCATCGCCCTGGGCTGGCTGATGAGCTGCTTTATCCTGAGGCAGAAATAAAGCCTGGCCTGCCCCTGCGCCTGCTGCTGGTGGGGTGGTCTGGGAACACTGCAGCACATTTTGTCATGTATTTCCAAGTGTAGTCCCCTTCTATTGGGGGACTTCTAAGGAAGCTAGAAGAGAGGCAATGATGTGACCTACACACCAGCCGAGGAAGTCCTGCTTCATGATCACCTTCTGAGAGCAAGGTCAATCGTCTGCGCAGCCATGAATCACAATGGATGGGTCTCGTGTAGCTGTTAACCTGGGAAACAGCTGGAAGAAAACCCCACTTTTAAATTACAGTTGGATGGGGACACCAGTTTAATTCACATATCCCATCAGTATTGATAAATTCAAATCACCGGAATCCTATCTGGTATTTAAATCACATTTCAATAATGTATTGGGTTTGCATAGCAAGGTTGTGGTAGTGGGGGTGCTGCAGAGGTGGCTTCTGTGAAAAGATGCCAGAAGCTTCCCACATGTCCAATAGAGCCAATGCCAGACAGCTCCAAGACAGATTCACTGCTGGCCAAGGCCGAGCCCATCAGTGGTGGTGGTAGCACTTATGTGATAACATAGTTAAGGGGAAAAAAAACTTGCACGGCTGCAGCTAGAGGAGAAGAGTGAGAATATGTGAGAGAAACAACTCTGCAGACACCAAGGTCAGTGATGAAGGAGGGGGAGGAGGTGCTCCAGACGCTGGAGCAGAGACTCCCCTGCAGCCCACGGTGAAGATCCTGGTGAGGCAGGCTGTTCCACTGCAGCCCATGGAGGTTAACGGTGGAGCAGATATCCACCTGCAGCCCATGGAATACCCCACACTGGAGCAGGTTTGCTAGCAGGACTCATGACATCATGGGGGACCCAGGTTGGAGTAGTCCATTCCTGAAGGACTGCACCCTGTGGAAAGGACCCATGCTGGAGCAGTTCATGAAGAACTGCAGCCCACGGGAAGGACTCACATTGGAGAAGTTCAGGGGGGACTGTCTCCCATGGGAAGAACCCCATGCTGGAGCAGGGGAAGGGTGTGAGGAGTCCTCCCACTGAGGAAAAAGGAGCGGCAGAGACAACATGGGATGAACTGACCGCAACCCCCATTCCCCGTCCCCCTGTGCCGCTCAGGGGGAGGAGGTAGAGAAATCGGGAATGAAGTTGAGCCTTGGAAGAAGGGAGGGGCAGAGTGAAGGTGTTTTAAGATTTGTTTTTATTTCTCATTATCCTACTCTGACTTTTGATTAGCAATAAATTAAATTAATTTCCCCAAGTCAAGTCTGTTTTGCCTGTGATGGTAACTGTTTTTATCTCAACTCATGAGCCTTTTGTCATATTTTCTCTTCCCTGTCCACTTGAGGAGGGGGAGTGCTAGAGCGGTTTAGTGCGCACCTGGCATCCAGCCAAGGTTAACCCACCACAAATAGTATGATTAGTAAGTTAAACTTACAGTCAGCTGTAAAGTATGCAAGCTTTTTGTTTGGCAATGGAGAATTTCCCAACTCTTGTTCACAATCAGTGTCAGATAAACCACCAATACAACCTGCCCTTCTTTCGCAATACCACAGCCCTGTAATCTGTTCAGTCCCTGCCCAATCTTACCATGTAAAATGCCATGACCTAAACTAGTTGCTTTTCCTTTCAGCTGAGACAAAGAACCCACAGCTCTTCTGCTTCTGTCTCCCTACTCCACACCCAGTCTACATTTTCTCCCTGTTCCTCACCTTCCAGTGAAATTCTTGGGCTGCAATGACATTAATTCCACCTGCTTTCCCCAAATGTGACTTTCTTGATCTGCAATATCCCTCACTCCAAGATACCACGCCAAATCTTGGGATGAGGGGAGGGTTAGCTTGCTTCAGACAGTAGTGAAAGGGCTAAAGCCATGAAAAACATACTGATGTTTTCTTCCCATGTGAAAATGAGTTTGGTTTGTCTTTAGGTGGTATAGATCATGGCAAGCCTTCTTCCTTCCTCTGTGAATATTTCTCAGAATATGTCATGTGAATCCTTAGTATTAGTCAGAAGGACAAACAGAAAGTTGAGAATTACCAGGAAGGGAGTAAAGAATAGAACAGAAAGCATTTTTATGCCACTATATGAATCCATGGTGCAGTCACAGCCTGAATACTGAATGTATTTCTGGTCATTCTAACCCATAAATAATATAGCAGAACCAGAAAAGGAACAGAGGAGGGCAGAAAGGATGATCAAAACAATGAAAGGTTTCACTCAGACAGAGACTGAGGCCCTTCAGTCCAGGGAAAACACAACCCAAGGAGATTATCAGATAACTGAAATATCTAGAGTGGCAAGCAGAACAACTATTCATTGTTTCTCAGAAAAGAAGGAAGCAAGAGGCCCCCAGTGGAAATTATCAAGCCTCAGGATTAAAAAAATCACTAAGGGAAGTATTTTTCCATGGACTGCAAAATGAAGCAGTGGGACTCATTGACACAGGATGTTGTGGAGGTCAAAAGGAAAATCTGATTAAAAAGGACTAGACCAATTCACAGAAAGGCCTACTGAGCGCTGTTAAATGTGACAGTCTGGATGTAAGCCACAAATCTAAAAATCCCTCACCACCTATTGTTAGAAGATGGAAAGGTATACCACAGGAAGAGCATACTTATCTTGTTTATTATCTTTCCCTAAACATCCATTACCAGCCCCTCTAATAGGCTGAAAACTGACCTTCCTGTCTCATCTAGTGGGGCCATCTTTGTGGGTTTTTTCTTTCTTTCTCCCCGTAAGACTGGAAGAGGTGGCCAAAGTTTTCCCACCTCCATCACTGAGCCTCCCAGAGGAAGGAATGCCAGTGGGACACTTCGCACCAGACCCCTTGCTCCAAGGCACTAGCAAACGCTCTGACTCATTACATGCATATGGTGAATCACAGAATATATAGGTCACTGTCTCGGCTTTGCCCTTGGCCTGCTACATGCCTCATTTGGTGATTATCCCAAAGCTTAGTATATTCTGTGCAACAGAGATTTACAAGGAAAAAACCCACCTATGTTACCAAGAAAATATAGCTTTTTCTATTGTCGGTGTCAGTACCTTGGGAGAGACAGGCATACAAGAGTAATCCAGAGATCAGGGTGATAACCTAGCCACAGATGTTTTTGTGACTTTGGATTCCCCCATTTCTGTGCCTTGGTTTTCCACCTAGATGATGACAACAATGGTGGGGTGGAGTTTGTTTGGTTTGGTTTGTTTTTCAATCTTGCAAGGGTTCTATGTGGCTAAATATGTCAGATGTTTTAATAACAAGTGGGAAAGGAACCGTAAAAATATCTGAATTTACACTACATAACTGCAAATGGAGACGTAGTTAAGTCCAGCTCTGACTTTTCCAAATCACGTTTGCTCTCCCCAATTTAAAGCATATAGTCTTTTTAAAAATAAAAGGGAAAACTAGCATGGTTCACTAAGAGTACTTCTTTAGAAGCTAGAGGGTGGATTTGCCCCACTTCATATCAAACCGTTCATACCAGATGGTTGCAATGTCAATGTAAGGACGAAGCCAATGCAGATTTTAGAAAATAGCAATGTTGTGGAAAAAGTGCTCCCTCTGGTTATTTTGCTGGAGAATTAATTGCTTACAGCAGAGGAGAAGTAGGGCAGAGGGCAGTTGGGTTTACCTGCATTGTTTTCACCATTACAGTCAGGACGAAGGTTGTTTGTCAAACATGGGGATTTGCTTTCCCCCCCTCAAGAAGGGCACACGTTTCCGACACACTGCATTAGTTTTCTGAGGAGGTGATGGCTCTTTCTTAGAGGCCATGCATTTTCTGGGTGCCGTAGGGAGTGAAAGAATATAGTTTCGTAGCCAGTATGGAGTCATTTGTTTTACCTGCGACGTCAGCCATGTTGTTAGGAGCAGAGACCCAAAATGACAGACCTGTCTGAGGCAGCTGCTGGAGCCAGCACAGCTTCCTTCAAACCCCCCTGATCTGACACAACAACACTGCAGCGTGCTGGCAGTCCTGGAGGATTACAGCATCACCGCTGACTTTCTGTTAACCCTTTGGAGCTCACAACCTGCCAAATGATGGAACGAGCTGTTAGGTGAAAAACAATGACAGCACCCAGCACTCAGAGGCAAAGTGTCTCTACCGAGACAGTACCTTAACTAACAACACACTTGTATAGTATCTGTTGCTAGTTTGGCACAGTCAACTCTACCTGCCTTAAAACAATGACAAAAAAGAAAATTATCTTCCAAAGTTTTGCAAATGGAAAGAAAAAACCCAAACAGGTCATGCCAAGATACTGAATGGAGATAACAGCAGTAACTTCAAGGGTTATCACCTCAGGAGGGGAGTTAGCAGAAATCATTTGTGTGTCCAACACTAGGCAGTAAGGGGGCCACGTTTTGGGCAATGCCAGTTCATTCCCCAAGCCAACTCTATTTTTGGCCTCTCTTCTGAAACTACCAGTAAGAATGACATAAGTGGCATTGGACAACACTGGTTGGACAACACTACGCTAGGAATTAGTCATACAGCAGCTGACATCCAACTCTCTTTTATTCTTCTCTTTTTCTTACATTTTTCTTTGAAAAAGACAACCTTTTCCCCAAACTCCCAAACGCACTAATCCATGAAGCATTCTAACAATAAGGAAATGAATATTTAATTACTTTAATTCTACTATGTTATTGAAAGCACAGTTCCAGGCAAGTTCATTTTACATGTGGTGATATTAAGGCAGTCAGTTTCAGTCCCCAGGTCTCATCACAACTACTGAAGCCATGAACAGATTTGGGTATATGTTGCATTGTTTCAGCGTGTTAAAATTCTGACTGTGTGTCTAGTTAGCATTGTTCATTACAAGCGAAAACCAAAGCTCCTCCTGTCCCTACCAATTTGCAAA
>VYZM01008945.1:70452-105906 GCA_013398915.1 Dromas ardeola
CCTACCAATTTGCAAAAAAAAAAAAAAAGGCTCTGCACCCACCTCTTTGTTGCAAATAAACTATATTGCAGCACACACAGAGCACAGCTACCAATTCTATATTTTGTCCAACCAAAATAGTTCAGTTACGAAACACTCCAAAGTTGCACAGAAGTTGGCATTTCCGATTATTCGGGCTGAACGATTCCTATGGGCCATTTGTCAAACACAATTTGCAAAGGCTCCTGGCACTCTGACCAAGGGGGAATTCCCCAATTTATGTTATAACACAGAGAGCAGCAGTAACATTTTAATCAGAAGGTGGAGCCTGCTGGCAAGCTCCATTGTAAAGCATTGTTATGCCCAACTGGACTGCAGTTTGGTATGGCTGGGGAGTCTACAGTGGGCTGTGTTTCCTTAGTGCAGCCATCATGGATATCAATGCAAAATTAAACAAAAGGTATTTCCCCCCCTCCCTTGATACCTACATGCTACAGTGAGTGACTGCAGTAAATTACTCCCTTTGCATAATAATATAAGCTATTTTAAGAGCTCTCTGCTCTGAAGTTAGATCAGGAAATACCTCGTATGTTAACAATGGAAGTCACAGTTAGGAAGCAGAGACAGAGGTCTTAATCTGGAGGACTCAAAAAATATGGGTGAAAGATGGATCTTGACAGCTCACTTTGGGCACTTAAATACATGTTAAGCATGAGTTCTTCATCTGTACTAAACTTCTAAGTTACATTAGTGAACACATTTCTGCAATCAGGCCTTTAAAATCAAAAGTAGATTTTCTGATTTGTTTTTATGTCAGAACCATTCTGTCTTTTAAAGATACTGAGGAATGGAAAGGCAACAATACCAGCCTTCATCTCATTGTCTAGCTGAGGAGGCCTGAGTATAAAACCAAAAATACTTCAAGGAAAAGGAAAGAGGAACATGAAGAAAGATGCAAAAAACTACGGATTCAGTAGAAAAAGTGGTAGTGTATTTAAAAAAACCCCACAGTTCAAATTGAATAAAAAATACATGTACTTGAAATTTATATCCTATAAGTACAATAGTTTCGAAGTTCATGTTTTAAATACATGAACTAGAATCTTTCTTGAAGCAATTACAGTATTCTTAATTAAATTGTGGCTCTTGTACAGTAATATCAATTAGCTCTTTAAAAACCACATTATTAATTTATCAAGGAGACAACTTGATAACATGGTGAAGGCAATAAAATAGATCAGTCTGTAACGCCCACTGCTTGAGGGAACAGACTTCATTCAGAAGTACACGGGCAGTGAATCTCCACTAACTTCTGCAGAGCTGCACTGATTCACCCCTCTCAGGATGGAATCTGCCTAATTAACATTAAAACTTTATCTTTATATGTTCTGTTGCCTGTTTTCTTTATACACAGCCATGAAGAAAATGATAATGTCATAGAGCATGATCTGTAATGAAGTGGTGTTATAATGAGTTCTTTGCTGTGAAAATGCATATTAGTTTGAGGGGAAAGAAGATAAGGTCAAAAAATAAGTTTGGAGGAAGAATGAGGACTGAAATTAAAACAACAAAAACACAACTTCTGCATTGAAAGGCATTTTAGCTACTGATAATGAAGTTTCCAGATGAACCAGAAAAGAAAGGAGGAGGATTGGGAAGTACCTCTGGAAGCTATTTGTGAACAGCAGACAGATGGTTGGGATGGCTTGCATGTGCTTGACAGCGGCTGCCCTGTGGAGTAATAAAGGAACAATAGACAGCTAGTCGAAGTGCTGGTAAGTTTGGATGGCTGAAAACCATCTGCACTCAAAGTGGCATTACTTTACGGGAAGGAAAATGTACAAATCCTCTGAAGAAGAGCCATACAAACAAACAAGTGCAGAGGGAGAAGCAGGACAAGCTTCCCCCACTGTCACAGAAGTATGTATGCCCCAATCTTGCTCACACGAGTGTTATGGGAAAAGTTATTTGCAGTTCCTCATTTACCAGGCTATAACCCTGGCAACTGTATGGAGGCAATCAAATTATTGGTATTTCTCTTAGTTCTGTTTGTTACATCTTGCCAATTTCATTACTCCTTTCTGTTTCTTCTTTGACCATATTTCTAACGTTGTTTCCTTTAAGCATTCTTCTAGAGACAGTTTTCCAGCAGGGCCCCACGAACGTCTTCCTGATTTACACAGGCGTCATCTATATTTACGTGTATGTTTGTAGGCCAAAAACCAAGCTCCAAATCACTTCAGCGTTTGCCTGTAATGACTTGGTGATGTCAACATACACCAGCTTTGGGCCATGCACATAAAGCATAACATACAGCTCCACCTGCTGCTGGAGGTGCCTCCTGCTTGACTCATCACAACACAGTTTCCTACAAATGCATTTAGGGAGGGTACAAAGTCTGTACCACTGAATGGTCTCTGGGACATTTATGTAGTCTGCTGTTCATGCAGGCTTCCAGATAAGCCCGTCTGCTTTGCCACCATGCTCATATATAGGGCTGGTCCTCGGCACTGAACTTAAGACTACCAGTAAATATCAGGCCCCAAAGCTGTCCTGCCTATGCTTTACAGATGCACTGTTGAAGGCTTCTTGCAAATCCTTTCACTTTCAAACCAGAAGTAGAGAGGAAATATCTTTTTCAAAGACACTAAAGCACACTTTCTAAACTGGAATATATTTTCTTGCAGCTGCTCTGTAGACCTGGAAAGACCAGCAAAGAAATGAGAGTGAAAGTTAACTTCACACTTTGGAAAAATGTTTACAAGCATTTGTGAAAAAAAAAAAAAAAAATAAAAAAAAACCCTGAGCTTCTGATTTCGTAAAAAATGATGAAATATTGGTTTCTACCAGGTTAGTATTAAATCCCTTTTTTTTCTTAAGAAAGTGGGGGTGGGGTGGGGAAGAAAGGATGAGAAGGTACAACAAAGAGATGTTTCCCTCAAATGAGAACATGTCATTTATTCACAGCTTGGCATAATAACAAGGATCTTGTTCTCAAGAAGACTGGAAGAGACTTCATGCTGCTCTGTGGCTCATTGTCACAGCTGGAGGCCTCCAAGCCCGGCCAGGTCTTCAGCATGGCAGTGTCCCAGCAGGACCACTCCCGACTCAGCCCTCCATGAGAAAGACTGTGCGGAGCTCCAGGGGCTGGGGCTTCAGAGTCCATGAGATCTGCCTGGTAAACTCTGTCTTGGGTACATCACAAATACGGTTGATGAACTCAGCCTCTACCAAATGAAATGTTTAAGTCACAGAACTGACATTTTCTGTGGGGAAAAAATTGCACCACTGGAAAATTTCTGATGCATTTTTACCAAAAATTCAGAGGGTTTTGGTGAAAAAAGCTACCTGAATCCTCTGGAATTTAATGTAGGAAAATGGTTCCCACCCTTCCAAATTTCTTTGAAAGAAGTAGGTATGCAGGCTAAACTGGTAACTAGATATTAGAGACCCACAAAATATTCCAGAGGGAGCATGAATTATACTGCAATACGGTGTCAGCCAGAAATCTAAAATATAATTTTGTTTCATTAAAATTTTCTTCCAGGAAAAGCACATTTCTTTACAAGGAATCAGCTGCCTGGAAAGACTATTGCCATTGTGTTACAGATATCTAAAGTTAAATAAAGCTACAGAAGTTGAGAGTACAGATTTTGGAACAAGGTTTTTGAAGTCTAACAAGTCAGAGCAGTGTTATTGAGAGAAGTAAGTAAAAGTTTTCAAGAAGTGGCTTTTTGCAAGACTTACTAAGAACCATGCTTTCTAAATGATAGTAATAATAAAGACATACACTATGCCTAGGTATAAAATTATTTTCCTACTTTAAATTTGGAGATAATCACAATGTGGCACAATGATTTCAAAATGGCTGAAACAATCTGTGGTTCCCCATAACAGCGTCCCAGATAATCAGGTAAACTTCAAATAGTTGCAGGTTTGGATGAAAACCAACACTTCTGGCAGGTTTGACCTGATTTAGAATGTATAAAACTCTTCATCTTTGGCTCTTGTATTGAAAAATATACATTTAAGCTATCTCATTTTGAAGCTAAGTCTCAAAACATCACTTCTCACACAACAGGATGAGGAGGAAATAAGATTGTGAAAGACCTCTTGTCTAGCACAGAGACAATCACTACCACAACGCAGAGCTCTTCAACAGAAACTTCAGCAGTACACCAAAGAGAAGGCAAGAAAAAGAGAAGAAAGACCTACTAAGCTGAAATAAGCCAAACCCTCATTGCCAAACAAGTTTGATCAGATCCAGGAAAGATGGAAACAATTTTGCAAATGGCAAAGCTCCAAAACAGTGATGCCTTACACCAGGTTCAGGGAACGTTTCGTTTGAAGATAAAAGGTACTCAAGTGCGAAATCTGTGATCAATAAAGGAAGCAGAATGAAAAAGCAAACCAGCCACAAACAAAAATTTCTGATGGCATTTTAATTCCACATGCATTAGACAGCACCCAGGGAGAAGACCAATGTCTGCATACACTTTAAATAAACTGCATGTAAAATATACAAAGTGTTCATCCTTGATAGTATACGTGGTTCCCTTATCAGTTAGGGACTCCTTCATTTGCATTTTGTTTTCATTCTCTGAAGTCCTGAAAGAATGAGATTTTATAAAATTAAATAAGTCTACTGTTATTTGCTAAGGAGTATTGCTGATCTTTTTATGAACATTCAGGAGCTTCGTGTAGCTATAAATATTTGCTCTTGAAACATTTAGCAACTTCAGGAAGTATCAGCAGCAATTAGAAGAAGAATGCATTAAATTTGGAATTAGGTGGGATAAAACCTTGCACTACGCCCACTGAAATTTGTCGGGGTGAAATATTGGCTGTATGATTTCAAGAAAGCCTGGCTCCCACTGATACAAATAATCCAGTTAAGGAAAGCCTAGTGGATTGTCTGAAACAGCTTAGAACTAATTTTCCCACTGTTATATCTTTCAGAAATTAAGTATTACCCATTGGTCTCTTGACTAGGGACATACCTAAGGAAAAAAGCCTGGCCCCAAAGAGCAATTTTCCTCAAAACTTGGCAAACATTTGGGTTTGGTTTTCTGATTTGTTTTCTGACTCCTGAAAATGAGATACAAAACCAGACGTTTGAATATGATACCTTTTAGCTAATGCCTGTTTCTAACTGTTGCCAGTTAGAAATGAGAGTGCTTCAGCATCTCAACTGAACACATATTTAATACCCTGTCCAATTTTTAAGCATGCAAACAGTATCATTTATTTTAATTGGATTACAGTCAAAATAGTATTTCCTATGTCTCCTAACAAGACAGAGAACAGAAGAATGGCTGACCTTCCAGGGCAAACCCAAAACATAGACAACAGTCCTTTCTGATGTGTGGTAAGTCGAGCAGGCATGGCAGAAGGCTGTTTTGGCAAACATCACTCCTATTTGATGAAGAAAGATATGGGAAACTACAGGCTGGTCATTCTCATCTCAGTCCCTGAGAAGAACATGTGGCAAATCTTGCTTAACATCATTTCTGGACACATGAAGGAGAAGAAGGTGATGAAATGACTGATTCAGTAAATAAGGATGTCATTTACCTTGACTTTAGTAAGGCTTTTGTCACAGTCTCCCAAAGCATCTTTTCAGCGTATCTGGGAAGGTAGGCCTTGTGTGGGTAGAAAACTAGCTGAACTGCCAGCCTCCAAGAGCTTAATGTCCAACGGGCAATCAGTTACTGGTGATGTTTCTAAAGTGTTGATTTGGTGCCAACACTGGTACTGCTCAACATCTGCATTAACAAACAGGACACAACCAATCATTGCCTATTACCAACACACTACTAGCAACAGGAGGTGGTCTTGGCCATTGTGGGAGAGCAATGGAAGACTGGCAAGGAGGATTGTAAATAGGCTCAAGTGACTCGTACCTGGGGTGCTGGGAAACACATATATCACACTAATTGTTGTTCAGTCTTGGGTGCCTACAAATAAAACACTTGCACTTAGATAACCTAAGTCTGCGATGGACTCGGGGACACCTTATCTAGCCGCTTGAGAATCCTGGCCTGTTGTTGAAGAAGATCAAAGCACAGTGGGAAAACTATGCCTGTTTGAACCCTTTAAATACCAGCGAGAACAGGGAGTCTGCGCGCGCTCTTGCTAACAAGGACTCTCTTGCTAACAAGGCCTCTCTTGCTGCCAAGGGCTCTTGCTAACAAGGACCCTCTCACTCCGTGGTGCCCGCGTCCCCTGCTTATGTGCCTCTACCCGGGTGTTGCTTCGGAGATTCCCCGGTCTGTGAGTTATTCAGATTAAACTTGTTCTTTGCCTTTCATCCATGGTTTTGTGGTTGTTCTTGTGTCCTGCCTGCATCAGCTCACACAGCCATGCAGCCTCAAGGCTGGAAATGGACATAGTCCTAGTATAATTCTATTGACTGCTGCTACTAGACAGCATACATAGTAGTTGCATAAACAAACATAACAACACACATCCAATATGTAAAAATTGAACTTACTTGATATTGACCTCACTTTATTTGCTGTTCATCTGCCTAGACACTTCAGAGCAGGGAACAAACCTACTATATAGCTTTTTTGAGAAGCAGCTTCAAGAGTCAGTTGTGATTGGGATCTCAGGGAACTATCAGGCAGAGTACATTAAAGTACTTAGAGCTACAAATTAGGAATTCTTACTGATTTCCAGGAAATGGCCTCAGTGGATATAAGCTTAAAATTCCAGGATGGGATTTTTGTTGGGCAGGTAGGCTCATAAAAAATGTCTCAGACCTCTCAAATTTTTAATATGCAATTTAGGTGCCTAATTCATATTGATTTCATGCACTGTTATGACGTGTTCCTGTTCCAGAAGCTAGATGGAAATTGTCACTTTCCCTTTGCTTTTCTTACTTGTCAGAATATTCTCTGCTCCAATCTTTTGGGTAACTACAGATGTCCCAAAACTTTTCTAAATATGACTTGGCACTGTGCTATGCCAGTCAGGGCATCATATTTGGTTCTTTTAACTTCTCTAGTCCCAGCTCAAGGGACTAAGCATATCTGTCTAAGAATGTATACCGTATATACAAATATGAATTATTTATTACCATTTTTCCATCTCTTTAAATAAGTGAATAGTATTCTGAGATGTTAATTCAAATGTTAATAGAAGTGTTGTGAAATAAATCTCTTTGATAAAGGTATTTTTTTAAAAACTAGGAAATAATTTGCCTGCAAATACTCTTTTTTGTTAAGTATAAAGCATTTAAAAAAACCCAAACAACAAACCCCAAAAGATACTTCATGCCTTCTGCTAATCTCTGCCATGACTGAATAGAAGGCAACTGTATGAGAGATTTCTGCATGACAGATGGTGCTGGGCATACCTCTTGGTGCATACCTCTCAGCTTCTGTCCACTGTAAGAGACCTCAACATAGAAGGGCTTGTAGTCTATTAATTTGTGTAGGTCTCTCTGGTGGTGCTGGAGCACTGCAAGTTTTGCTTGTTCATTTTGTTTCTGCCCTAAGCCTTCATGAAAAAACACATTATGTGCACTGGATTAGCAACTCCTCTATGCCATATGCACCCAGAAAGCCTTGAAGTCTATGCGACTCATCCCAAAGACCTCCTTCAAGCCAAATACAGTCATCTACAATAACACTTACAACAAATACCTCTCAATTATTTGAGGCTGATGGAAAACTACTGTGGAAGACACTCTGGATGGGAAGTATTGCATTTTTAGGTCTGCTTGCTGGCTTTGTATCTCAGATATGCACTAACGCTCTTAGTGATGAGAAGAAGCTTGGACACAAAACACTGCCTGACTGAAAGCATCTGTTTGATGCTGGATTCTCCTGGAATTGAGTTTCCTTTAACTATAAAATAACATCCCTCCTAATTTTCTTATCTTGTTTATAATTTGAACTCATTCATTCAGGAAGACATCAACTCTGATAATCATAAATGCAAATAGACTACTCCTGCAACTTACCACTAACAGCAAAACCAAAGCAAACTGCCCAGAAAAAGCAATGATACCAATCTTGTGGTGCACTGAGTAATACATACACTGTAAACTACAGATTACCAAGCTTGTGCAATGAATTTTAAGATCTGTTTGAAGGACTGTCAAAAGCACTTGCTGATCCCAGTAACATCCATTGATTTCAACAAAAGTGTAATCAGGACAAAATGAAGCACATCTAAGCAAGCGTATGCTGTCTATCAGGAGCATGACTAGATCAAGACTGGAAAAAATGCACTGAACTTTTGTTCTAATCCGAAGAAAAAAAGTGTAATTTGTTCCTGTTTTTCTCTTTCGTAAGTAAAAATTAAGTAGAAATACAGTCAAACAACACATACACTAAACACAACAGTTTCCAAGAATTCCCCTTAAAATGTAGCTATACATTTTTATCCATGCAAACAATATCTTATCACCAAACTTACTGATTTAAGTGGGGTTCCATCAAAAAGAACACCTAAACCTCAGCTAACAGAATAAAATTTCCAGTAAAATTGAGGAGTATCAAATTTTGGATCCTATACGAGGCTATGGATTTATCTTTAAAGATACTCAAGGAACTGACTGAAGTCACCTTATTATTGAACACCAGGTTTTGTAATTATAGATAGGAGATTTGTTCCAGGCTGTGAAGTTCGTTTTCAGAGCAACGTCCTCTCAGATCAATCCTGTGGTTTACAACACATTAGTACGCTTGACTTTTAGTAACTGAAGTTCACAATGTTTTTATTGAAGGTAATCACTGCCAACTAATGGTGGGGAAGACAAAATAACATGCATTTGAAAAAGTCATCAAATTTACTATTCTTTAAATATATCTGAAATTGACTTAAGGGAAGGCACAAATACCTTAACGTTTGTGATATTCTGTTTCTCACTTTCTCAAAAAGGAAGGAAAGCTACAAATTGCTTTATGATTTGTTCATAAAACTTTTCATATCAAATACTATTATTACAGATTTCAATAGCTGTGCTGAGTACAAGCCAAGTTCTATTTAGTCGCATTTATGGAATCCTTCTGGATTTAAGGGCAAGTCAAAGAACAGGGGAAGTCAAAGAATTGGGCCCTAAATTTATCCAAAATATTAATACTCTTGGAATTCTAAACAACCAAGTAATCTGATTGAATCTATGGGATCATTTATAATAAAGTCTGCTGGCTTTCAAGATCTTGGCCATGATTACACTCCTATCAGCACCAGCGATGTGTAATTCAACTGGAGGCAGTGTAAAATGAGTAGGCGAGACCACAATCATGCCTTTTGAGTCCCGTATCAAACTCTTCACAGCTTTTATTTAAAAGAAAAATTTTTTCCCCTTGATTCACATTACACTTCTCTTCCTAGAAATCCTGGCAGAAAAATTGTCTCTCTTTTTCTTTCTCTCTTACTCTTTTTCCTCAGAGGTACATAGAAATTACACAGCACTTAGAAAAGCTGCCAAGGACAGTTCAGCTTTAAGTGTCATAACAGGCATCACATTTCACGTGTTTCTTAGCCAGCCTTGATGTAATGCAGGAAAGATCAGATGATCTTTGGCATGCGCGATAGGAGGACAGGCCAATCTACCAGGTCAAAGCTACAGCAGGAGGAAGCTGGTGTGAATGCAAGGAGTTTACTTCCCTGGAAATATTCCAGCCCTGAAACTCATGGAAAGCCCCTCAGCAAGAGCTTCAAAGCTTAGAAAACTAGGCAGGGAGCTGAATACTTGCATTTTTTGCACCTCCTGAATCTCTCTGTGGGCATTTACTGCCAAACTTGCACTGACCAGGTGACTACACATCAGACCATCTCCTCATTTCTGCCTCCCACCTTCTCGTGTACAGGCTCCATAGTAAAACAAGCAGCTCCAGGAAGCGGTAAGCCTGTGAAAGAGGGCAAGTCTATTAAAGGCCAGGCTACTGGGGAACTAAGCAGGGACTGCAGAGAACCATGGCCAGTAACAAAAGGGAAACAGGGAAACGTCTGTGACCTCTGCTACAACTCAGAGCACCTTCAACCTCCACAATGCTGTGTTACTGACAGCCAAAGGTGAGCGTCTGAAGGAATCCCGATTAAAATAAAATACAAACCAGCTGAGCCCAGTTTTATGTCTCATCACCACTAGGAGTGCTGGTCTGGATCCCTTACCCCATCACTTCCTTCATGCTTGTCAGACACGGCTCAATCACCAGGCTGTACCTGCTGTAAAAGTGGCTGAATGCCACTTTTTATGAACAGCATCAGTTTGCATTGGTGTGTGTAGGAGACTTCGTTGTTGTTTCAGGAAGTGGCAGTTACTGCTGTCATGGGAACAACATCAGCAGTTTTGCAGAAAATTTGGAGGTAAGTAAAAAAATTAAGAAAGGACATTCTTAAAATTTGGTCCATAAGAACCTAAGCCAAAGACAGCAAAAAACCCTGGTACAAAACCTCTGCTGGTGCAGCTACACTATTTCCAGATCTCAGCTAAAATCTCTTAGTTTACACTGAGCTACAGCCTACAGAGTGGCCATGGGGACTAGTTTGGAGAACGCTGTGTTGTTATCTGTGATATAGGCAAGCTGTGGGCACTGTTCTGAGAGATACAGATGGACTTTGAAAGAGCATTTGTACCATCACAGTGGCAGTCAGCTGACAACAATAGTTTTTTCTAGGGAGCTTTATGAGAATTCAGGAGAAAATAGGACTGTCCCTACATCGGTCTATTTGCAACAGAAGTCCTGCAGCTTTTTTAGCATCTCCTCCCACTACACATCTTAATTATTCATGTATCCAGACTCATTTTACTGCATCTCAGACTCCTATGAAGGTTTTCGCATGCTTTTCAACTCTCAAAATTCCAATAACAGTTTTCAGGAAAAATAAGTTTTTAGTCTGCTTACAAGGATCTTCCTACATGGAATAAGATTTTAAAAGTCCTGCAAATCTTATTTAAATAAAGTGTCAAGCCACCCAAAATGAGTTCAGAGGTAGTCGGTTTCTGTTGTGACTTACTCCTTTGCACAAAAGTTGAGACAGGAAGGGCAAGTTCTTGCTGCACCAGCTACAGCAGAAGAGAGGCTTCAGGGCACTTATGAAGGGAGGGAGGGAAGGCAGGCAATGAGGAAGGGGAAGCACCATTTTTTAGGACAGGAAGAGGACAGTAACCTCTCATCTCCTTTAGCAGAGAAGCACAGGTCTAGATGGAACATCCTAAGCTAATGCGTCCAAGTGCCCTGCTAAGGCATTCCTGCTAACAGCAAGATTATTCTACTGCCACTGTATACCCATTTGTTCCTGGGACAAGAATGGGAAGAGGTTGCTTGTTGATAATAAAGGCAGATAAAGTAAGATGTTTATTTCATTTTTATTTAAGCAACCTTTTTGTCTAATTAAATCCAGTTCTTATACTTCCTCTCTCCCCAAAAATCTTAAGACAAAACCAAAATAGTCAAGACCTTCTTTTCACTTTTACTTTATTAAAAAGGCTGTTTTTAAAAAAAAAACAGAATTTTCTTCAAATGTCAGGGAAAGTTAAAAATAGGAAGGTACCGGAAAAACCTTTTATAATGCAGTCATAACAGTACCACATCATTGTTGAGCACCACAATTAAAATGATACATTATGACAGTGATGTGATACATCTCTGCATTTGGTCTTTCAGGATGCGGCAAAAGATTAGCACAATTTTTGTTCTGTCTGCCAACCTTTTTTTTTCAAATGGGTTACTCATATACTTTGAGCTGGTAAAATATTCTTTCCTTCAGATGCTGTGATACGGGTATATTTGAAACATATTTTTCAGGTGTTAAAGCAACATTATTTTGTAGCCACCAAACTTGCTAAGACAAGAAGAGGAAGACTAAGATGAACTCTGGGAACTTTTAGCTGGACTCAGGAGCCACAGTTTATTTGGAAGACTGCAGCCAGGATAGTTATGTTGCCTTTTGTGAATTAGATAAGAGTTGCAGGTGTGAAATTACTTTTGATATTTAGATAATTAAATTAATTTAGGAGACAAATTCATGCTGACATTTATGAACGTGGATGCTGCTACAGTTCAGATTGAAAATGAAATGTGAAAACCCTTTAGAGCTGAAGCCATTTAAAGAGGCATTTGTGAATTACACAAATACTGTGTTTTCTTTACGGTAAAGGACTCTTACAAGAGAACTGTTTTCTTCAAAAACCAATCCTGTTCTATAATGCATAAATGATTATAAGTGTCTATGCTACACTAAAATATAAGTAAGTCAATCTTAATTTATGACCAGCCTTATTAAGATATTCATGAATATTTTGTTCCTTTATACTATGTGAATTAAGATCAATGAAAATTGCAAAGTGAAATGAATTTTCAGATGCATCTATTAAGTAGATAAAAGGCAAAAAATTTACCATTGCAACAAAACTTGAATATGCAGTGAATCATACCAGTGAAAATGAATTTAAGTTTATGCACTCGTAGGTATTTGCAGTACTGGGTTAAAAATCCATGAGAACTCCAGTGGCCAGCCCACTTAAGACCCACACTCATGAAGCTCCCCTCCAAATTGACTTGGCCATAGAATCATCTGTTTGTTATATGAATGTTATGTACTCCAAGATGTTTCGTTGACATTTCTTTGCAGAGAGGAGTTTCAGAAACTGCAGATTTGTTTTTCATAGGTGTTTCTGCCTATACAGATGACACAAACTCGCATACATCAAGATCAAGGTGTCTAAGTCAATAGTATTGCATCAGCAGAAAAACTGGTGTAGGGAGGAACAACCTCAGAAGGTAAGAACCTCATTACTGTTTGAGCAACATAACTATTTTTTATGACTCTAAGAACTGGGAAATTTGGATTATTTATTTATCCAGGATCAATAAATCAACACTACAATTGGTAACTCAACAACAAAAGTGATTTTGAAACTAGAAGGCAATTCACAGAAGAGCATGCTACCAATGTGATAAAAGTGTTGCATGAATTAACACTGAGAAGAACCACAGAATACAATAATGACATAACTCAGAAAAGAAGTCAAGGCAATGGGGAAAAAAACGAAAAGACCACAACTATCTACCCTAAGTGGGGCAGGGGGGCAAGGGGGCATGACTTGTTAGCCAGGACAGAGTAAGATATTTCACATCATTACATCATAGAATAGGTCAGGTTGGAAGGGACCTTTAAAGGCCATCTAGTTCAATCCCCCTGCAATGAGTAGGGACACCTTCAGCTAAATCAGGTTGCTCAAGTCTAACCTGACCTTGAATGTTTCCAGGGATGGGGCACGTGCCACATCTCTGGGCAACATGTTCCAGTGTTTCACCACCCTTGTCATAAAAAATTTCTTTTTCTGTTCCTTTCTTTCTTATAAGCCCCCTTTAAGTATTGGAATGCCACAACAAAGTCTCCCCAGAGCCATCTCTTCTCCAGGCTGAATAACCCCAACTCCCTCAGTCTTTCTTCACAGGAGAGGTATTCCAGCCCTTTGATCATTTTTGTGGCCTTCTCGCAGACTTTCCAGTAGGGCCTGTTGCAACAGGACAAAGGGTAATTGTTTTAAACCAAAAGAGGGTAGATTCAGACTATATATAAGGAAGAAGGGGAGACCTTATAGTAGCCTCTCAGTACCTAAAGGGGGCCTACAGGAGAGATGGGGAGGGACTCTTTATGAGGGAGAGCAGCAATAGGATGAGGGATAATGGTTTTAAACTGAAAGAGGAGAAATTTAATTTAGGTATTAGGAAGAAATTCTTTACTGTGAGGGTGATGAGACACTGGAACAGGTTGCCGAGAGAAGTTGCGGATGCCCCATCCCTGGAAGTGTTCAAGGCCAGGTTGGATGGGGCTTTGAGCAACTTGGTCTAGTGGAGGGTGTCCCTGCTCAGGGTTTAAGGTCCTTTCCAACCCAAACTATTCTATGATTCTATGCCTTGCGATATAATTTCCTAGGAACATAAGCGAGGTCCACAAATCTGGTCCCATGAATTTGTATTGGTTGAGATTTTTCAACAGAACCCTGATTTAATCCTCTTGCTCTAGCAGTAGTTACTCTCTTGTTTGACCCTCTCTCCAGGCACAAAGGCATGGGAGACGCTGCTATAAAGGCAGAGGCAAAGAAAGAGTCGAGTACCTCAGTCTTACTTGTATCTGCTGCCACTAATTTAGCCAGCACATTTAGCCATGAGCCTACATTTTCCTCATTTGTTCTTTTACTCTAATGTAGTGATAAGCATGCGCTTGATGTTTATTGTCAGTTTCAGCTCTAGCTGAACTTTTGCCTTCCTACTATCACCCATGCCAGCCTGGGCAAATTCAATATTCCTTCTTGGAAGTCTGCTCCTGCTTCTACCGCTTACATAAGTTCTTTTTGCATTGGAGCTCAGTCACATGGTCCCTATTTGGTCAAGCCAGTCTTGTGATACGTATACTCATTTCCCCAAGTCCTAGCACAGACAACTCTTTACTCCTTAAGGACAAGATTTTCAAAGTGAGTCCGTTCTCTTGAGCTCCTTTGCCCTTCAGAGCTGCCTTCTACATGATCCCACATACCAGCTCCCTGAATAAGCCAAAATCTGCTCTTCTGAAGTTCAGGGTCTGTTCCCTGTTCTTCACCTACCTCCCCCACTCAAGATTCTGATCATCGCTGTTCCATGGTCACTAAGGACAAGGCTGCCATTGATCTCATCAACAAAGCACATCATCTCAGATCATAGTATTCAGAGGGCTGAAGTACTCAGTCCTACAACAAATGTAATAGAGATCACTCCTGTAAGGCTGAAGTCCCAGATCTCAAAACACCTGCAGAGGAAGGTTCCTTGTGCAGCAGAAAATGTGTTTGTTTTCTTTTCCTTACTAAAAAATGTAAGAAATGGCAAAGGATATATTGTGTGCATGTATGCATTTTATTATTTAGGGGAATTTATGTCAGCTTTTACAAGATACAGTTATCAATCCCAGCATGTCACATAAATACATTTATTCTCTATAGAATAGGGCACTGGGGGATTTTGAAGCTGTGCTCTTATCCACTTTCTTTTAAATGCCCAGCAATGACAACTGTACCAGTCTCCCATGAATTCAGAGGCAGCTGTTTATTTCTTTATGCTTCACTGTCTTTCTCCACCCTGTTGTCTCTTAAATTGTAAGCTCTTTGTGGCAGAAAAGCCTTTTGTTCATTGTTTTGTGGTGGGTTTTTTTGGACAGCACCCAGCACAATGAGGGGCGAGGTTCCGAAGCTTTACCATAATACAAAGCAACACATGTTCATACATTTTTTTTTCTATTTTTATATTTATATAGGTGACATTTTAGATCCTTTTTACCCAGCTCAGACAAACTCCAGAAACTGCTCCACACACATCTTCCCAAAGATAGTGGTTTCAGGTGCAGAGAGCAGAAGATTGTTCCAAATGCTCTTCAAATACGCGTAATGTAAATACTGCCCAATATGTAATCTACAAATGTAATCAGCTTTCTGAGAGACAGAGGCACAAAATGATGACCAAGTTATGGGCTGCTATTGCCAGGGGTTGCAAAACGATCTTTGTTACAGTGAGTTGTTTTGTTCAAAAATAACAGAAAGACAAATTGGAAAGAACGTGATATTGTTCTTCATGATAGTGGAAGAGAGTTCTTATTGACTGCCACTGAAGAACTGGCATATTTGTACTTAGGTTTTTACAGTATGCATTTAAACCCAGAGAAAGGTTACTTTTTATTTTCGAAACTTTGGTACACCAGAACACCAGTGTTTTGTCACGCTTTGAATGACACACAGTCATGTAAGAATAAACTTCACATTTTAAAAAAAATTTACACTCTCCCGACAGGCATAGGTGCAAATTTCATGGATGGTGAAGAAAGTAAAACCAGTCTGCCTCTAAAAGCTTCGTTTCCCCTTTCTCTCCGTCTTCATTTTCACAGGTACACCCATTGTCCCTTCTATAATTAGTTGGTAAGTTGAGTTCCTTCCAAAGCTTAGCAAGTGCTACCTAAAACACCCCTACCTCCTTGGGAGAGGCAACAAAATATATGCCTCTGGAGATGACACTACTCAGGTCAGCAGAGAGGTGGTTCAGCTACCTGACACCTGACCCATGTTTTTCAGACAGTTCATTACTGACAGTCACTCTCATCCCAACAGCTGCCGTGTTTAAGAACAGAGTCTACAGCTATGTAGTTTATTCAAGTATAATCAAAATAGCGCGTGATCTCAGGAATGCTGCTGAATGGCTCTATATTCTCATTTGTTTCTATATGTCAGAACCATTTCATTGTGGTGGTATTTTGGGTGGAACACCTTTCTGTTCCAGCAGTGACTATCTATTCTGAGCAAGATTTGAATAAATTAGTCTTTCCTTTCAGCTATGTGAATAAATTCCCAACACTTCTAAGCGACTGCAAAACTAAATACTGACCTTTCTTGAAGCCTGACTTACATAATATTTTGTACTGTGTGTGTATTTTTCTTGAGAGTATCTCTCGTACTCTGAAACCTGGGTTTATGCCACATGAATCTGTTAAGATTTCAGCTATTTAGGCCTGTATTAAATGTGTCTGTAATAAACTCCTGAAGCAAATTCATCACATTTACCTTACACCATGCAATTCTATCAAAGCTTGAAGAACTAAGGAACTGGCATTATGTCTGAAGTACAGCTGTAAAGCTCTTGCAGCCTGCATATGCAAAACATTTAAGGTCTGCCTCTCAGACTTTGTTTCTTTTATCATCTAATAATTTGTTCCCAGGTCTGCTAGTTTTTCTGAGATGCTCATAATAACCACTTTACTTTAAGACATGACTTCTTTTAGTGCATGTGAAAAAGAAGCAGCTAGATAATTTGAGCTAGTTTTTAAGTGGTGTTGCAAACAGCAAAAGATCCTTGTGCATCTTACAAGGCTGACTTTTCTTATTTGTTTTACACTGAGAATAGAGTCCCTCACATCTCTACCAACTTGCAGTACTCCACATATTTCAGCTGAGGACTCACAAAGGGAAAGAGACTAATGAAGCGACAATTTCTACCTCACCCCGTCAGGACTGGCCATACCAGGACATCATGTGAGACAGAAGACTGTGCTGCCTTTTCCCAGCCAACATCAAGTCCCTTAGAGTGATAAAAGTCCAATGAATCACCAGTGGTGCCAAGTCTATTTGTAGGGATTATCAGAGCCTTACGGTATAAAGGGTGGCTTTTCCATATGAGCAGCTTTTCCAAGATGGTCACGGAAATCAACACTGAGTGCAGCAAACTCAGTGTTGTTTCTGCAGCTACTGGTACTGCAATTATTTCCATAATACCATCAAGTAATTTATGCTGTTTACAATAATACTGAATGCACGTTTAAAGGATAAGTGCTGAAGGTATGGAAGTAGCAATGAAGGAGGATCTAGTGCATGCCGTTCTAAATGAGAACATGTAACATAAAATTCACACAGCTTCAGAAGATCCAGGTGTCCACCTAGTGTTACTCCAAAGCATTAATTCATGGGATACTCTTCTAAGAGCTCCCCAGAACTTCAATCATATTGTAAATCCACAAATTGCCTGAACACCTGAACTAGACTTAAATAAAACAGATTCTAGAAAGTGCTGCAACCCTGCTCTCAGTGAAAAAGTGTTCAATATTATTGTGTCAAAAGAGCAAGGCAGGTATAGTTCCAGCTAGAAATAAATTTTTAGGAAGTGACAAACAAATTTCATGCGAAACAACAGTACAGAAGCAGAATGTTTCTTTTGTCAGACAAGAAACAAATGCTTCAAGGCACGAAGGAATCACAAAGGATTAATTACTTAACTGATACTGTCTACTTGAAGTAGGCACTTCAACCAATCAGCAGTACTTATTATGACATCTACCAAGAAAAATTTAATACCATCTTTCAGACTTATTAATTTTCACAAATCATACATTTACTGAAGCATTCTTTTCTTATCCATCATAGTAATGGAAACATAATAGTTTTTTGGATGTTTCTCCTCAGTTTAATGCCCATCATGTCCATATGAGTGGAGGCATCTAATAAAAGGAACTGGATGCTACAAATGTAATGACTAAAGGGTCAGAGATTCAAGGCACAGAGGGCCAGACAAGCTGAACTACCCACAATATCTGTTTGTCTACAATGTACATACAATACATTTGTCAGCTAGCCATCTGGTTGCCTACATGCATATTGAAATAGAATTTTGTTCAGATTGTATTTCAATTTCAAAGCCCTTTTGAATACTCCTTTAATCCAGGTGGTAAGTAATGCTTCTCCTACTTCAGGGGTTTTAGAAGGATCTAGTTTCATGAGAGAACTAGGTATCACAGAATTGCCGACCACCAGAGTACTTGTATGCAGACATTTGGATAAACACAATACAACTGAATAATTAATCTGAACTCTTGCACATGACAGAGGCCTAGGATCCAAAGACATCAGAAGGATGTTGCGATCTTGCTCAAAATACTCAAGAACAACTGGATGGATCCAGCAAACAGTGATGAGGTGGCTGTCAGCCCTTGAAACTAGTCCTGCCATACGTTTCTTAGGAGCAAAGAGAAGACAGCTTACAGATCTGCCTCAAAAAAAAAAAAAAAGAGAAATGACATAGTAGTAAATCTACTAGAACTTTACATGGTTTTGGATCTCATCTGAAAGAACAGGGTGCAGAGCTCTTGGGAAATAATGTTATAGTCAGACAAGACAGGTTTATTTGGACCATGTTAAGTGTTGCTTTAATGTCCTACTTTTGCTCTGAGAACTGCCCTCCTCTTACCATAGTAGGCTCAATTTCTGTAGGTCATGATTAAAAAAACAGAACAAAGCAACTTCAGGAAAAGGAGCAGCAAAGAATGCAAGTCATGCTAAAACCAGCCCTAGGCCAGGTTGGTATTATTGCTGGTGTAAGTCTGAGCCAAAGAACAAACACTGCTAATAGTAATTTGCAGAGTTTGTGGAAAGCGCCTGGTCATTGGCAAAGCGAAACGGTGCAAAACCCTAGAATTGATGTGGTAATCCATACATGCTGGAGCATAGCAATAAAATGTGCTGACAGGTACAACAGAGACTTACAAAAGTGTTTGTTTTAAGAACACAGCTGCAGATCACAACGTGATAGATGAATACTTTTTTGCATAGCTTCATCAATAAACTGCATTTTATCAAATGCTTGACCGAAAAGACCGTTAAAAAGATATTACAAGCATAAGCATGACAAAGATATCTGTAATACTTCAATTATACTTAAAGGAGTTCCTCTGCTTTAAGCTAGCCAAAGATCACTGTGAGGAAGCCTAAATCCTCAAATTATCTGTGGAGAAGGGATGCACTCCTGTTATTTTGCTCTCAGTAGGTACAAACAAATCAGTCATTTCTGAAGACACAAATGTCCCTGTACTCTAATCCAGGGAGCACAGCAATGAAATAGCGCACAACATGCCGGAAAACATGGGAACAGTGGGAAAACCAAACCAAAGTTTGGTAAGATAGTACCCTCCCTTGGAATCGATACATGCAAACCAGTGACCAGTCTTTGCAGAATTCCCATTTACAACCTGCATCAGCAGTGCAAGGGAAAAATGAAAACACTGTAGCTTTCGCAAACCGGTGAATTTATCAGCAGACCTCTTCAGGGCTTGGGCAAGTCTGGAGTTTTCCCAGGTCTGTCTCAGAATTTGCAGGAATTTACATGGCATCTATATGTCCCTAGAAGTGCTGCAATTGATATTAGCAAAAGCCATTAGCAATTCTTCTGCTCCAAAAAGCTGCAGTTTCCTCCTGACAGCTCCTGCTGTGCAAAAGCTACCTATACCAGCTTGTGCTCTATGCCAAAGTAAAGCCGGATTTGGGAGTTTTCTGCCATATTGGCTCATGGTATCAGTTCCAGACAACTAACTGGCTGGGTAGCACCAAATGACCTAGAACATAGAGCTGTGGCAGCTATAAACTTACACTGTTCAAAAGATCAGTGAAGTAGAGGGTTGCTAAAGATCATTTTGAAATGGATTGGTGGGAAGAGAATTAGTAGGTTGTCTCAAATTTACACTTAATTCCCTATAATTAACTTACAGTACATCTAGTGGCCTTTATCCAAGAAGAAATATACCGTGTCTATTTATAAAATATGGGTATGTGTTATATTTCATAGACTGCGTTAGAATCTTAAATTACTAAAGAAGTGTGGCTTAAGCGTCACAACTTGTGTTTGCCAGCAGGGGGGAGGGTAATGTCATTAAAAATACACATCAATGCTGCTATGTCCCAGGTTACCAAAGGCTACTAAACCCTGGACATAGAGATATACTTTCAGATACTATCATTAGAATTTATGCTTCAGATTTTACCAGTTGCTAATGTTTACTTACTGGGGTCGCATTTAGCCCTGCATTTTCTAGAAGACCATGTTTCTATCTTTGCAGCTTGCAATCTGAAAGCTATTCTACAGGAAAGCAAGCATATACAACACTCTTATTTCTCCACACATAATTACTTTAAGGATTTGACAGATTATGAATCATTTGATTAGGGGTTTTTTAATGTATTGTATTTGATTATCCGTGCTGCTCCAGTACAAAGGATACTGCCTTAACATCTTCCTTGTTCTCATTTTGCAATGCTTTACCACCAGGAGGAGCTGTAAGGTGCCTTGTAACGTGGTAGAAAACTCTCGGAAAACCTACCTTTGAACACACAAGTAGCAAGCCTTTGCTCCAGACTCAGACACTGCTGGAAACAAGTATTTCAGCCAACTGCTTACAGCAAAATCAAAGGCTACACTAGATTCTTGTCTCCTAAAATTACCCAATGCAATTTCAATTCTTTTAAAAAACACTTTTGAGGTTACTAACAAAAAGAGTTAGCTATTATTCCTAGCTTCCACTTCTTCTCCTAAATGCAGGATGAGTGGAACCAACTGCTAGCACCGAGACTCATGCATTGTCACATGCGTGTGGGTGTGCAAAAGTCCATTCTGTATGGGAGGGGTGGGTTTTTTTCTAGCAGGCAAGTCTACCACAAGCTGAAGCCTATATTAAACTGTCCGAGTTGTCTCCAGAGAAAAAGGAAAAATGGATTAGCATATATTACATTCTAATGTCTTCTAAAAATGTAGTGTACATATAATTTTTAAATCCTACAGGAGAAATTAGTCAAGAATTTTGTTTGAAGCCTCTGGATTTTTATGTTATTTCCTGCTCAGTTTTACAGCAGCTTTACTATTTGGTTATGGAGACGTAAAACACCAAGAACATACTGTGAACACGCTATTCAAAGCCATAGTCATAACATATTTTACAACCCAACCATACTTTGAAATGTTTAAACTGTTTTTCCTAACTCAGATTAATGACAGATTTCTTTATGAAACAGAAAAGCATGAGAAAATTACCATAATTTTTTCACCAATTAATAGGAAATAAGTATATATATTAATTAATACCACTATATCCTTCTTCTTTTCATACTGTTTTCTGTGTTTCAGCATCTAGCGCTCTCTATCCTGTATAAGATACTTCAGTCATTTGCTGATATTTCTTCTGTCTCAACCTTTCCTTCTCATTCTCTTTCCCTCAATGTGTATGAGCAGTAGAAATCAGTTCACTCTTCAGGTCTGTTCATCCTTTTGCTTCTCTACTGCATGCTGCTGTCTACCAGCACGACAACGGGTGCTAGTGACTGGTATGATCTGGACACCTATTTGCTAGGAATTAGATGCAAGCTTGATCTAATTCCATCGTATGCCTCTTTAGGACTGCATTTTACTTTGCAAAAGAAATCCCTATTTCCAAACCTGACAGGTTGTTCAAATACATCACCCCAGGACATTCAGTCAATAATGAATTTTTATTTTAATTGCAGGAACTTTACAATTTTTCTTTCCGTGATATAATAAACAGGATAATTTGTACCACTGAGATGTTTTACTAATAGCTTTCATCACTTTTGACGAGGCCCTCGTATGAATTGGAGCTATACATAAAAACGTTGCTGTCATGAATATAACTGCCTACACCATGCACTCTTTCAACAAACTAACACTGCATTTTCTTTGTGTATTCCAAAAAAATACAAAATCTACAACAGATATATTTAAGGTCTCCAAGACCTCCAAGATAAATTAGGTCAAATCTTCTGAGAGGCATACTATGGCACTGCACCTTCCAAATAAATAACAGTTCAATGTTAAGGCAAATAGCTGGAAAACATTCTCCACACATGACTAAAAGCTCGTTTTAAAGTAGGACAATGAAAGGGTATCCACTGTGTAAAGGAGGAGGTATGACATTATCCTTTCCTCAGCCAAGCATTTCTACCACAGCAAAGAGTAAAATTCTACTGACTTCTTGCAACAACACTAAATGCTTTGTCAGGTATAGTTTGCCCCTTTAAGAATGATGCAAGGCTTATGGCTCACAGTGTTTATAGCACTGGTGGGATGCACAGATTGAGTGCATATGTGCAGAGAGGAGGCATCGTGTTTTCCAGCAAACTTTACCTAGTTGTTTGAGAAACAGTCTTGCTTATTGGAACAAAACAGGTGATGTTAGACTGAAAGATGCTAACGACTTCCACCCCCAGCTATGCCAAATCCATTTCATGCAGCTTGGGCTTGCCTTTTGAGCAGAAGTAGTCTTGCCTTTCATTTCACCTACAACTCAAGGCCATTTACTGGTGATGCTCAGGTTCTCTCAATGAGAAGTACAGCACCCCAGGATTGCACCAGTTCATTCTGTAATCAAGCTGGAGCCCACGTTCTCACTTTATTCATAGTCATGAAATCCCCCTGATTTCATTAATGGTGATTCCATGCAACAGAAAGGATAGTAGAAATGGAGAGCCAGTTCATTGCCAAATGAACAGGTAAATGCCTCAGTTTCCATTACAACTACTTTATGATTTAAAGGTTTTCACCAGGATTATAGCAGCCAGGGATTTGCACCAAAACCAAAATATTCTAAAACATAATTAGGAAAAGGCATTTTCATAAACACACCACTCTAAGAAAACCATCTCCACCGTGTGGATTACCCTGTCCTAGATTATTATTGACTGAATTGATTTAAAACAACTAGTGACAGAGAGGCGAGTCTGAGGTTGTGGGGGGAGGAGGGGTGAGTGCAAGACAATAAAGACTGAGAGGGTAATTTGATAAAAGGAAACAAGACAAAGGGAAGAAAAACCTACAGGAAAATAAATTACTTTAGAGAAAATGAAGGGATACTAGATTTTAAGTATTCAGATTTGAAAATTTTGACCAAGTATGGTAAGTTTTTGCTTGAATTAATTCTCAAGTTACAGGATTCTTTAAAAAGGGGAAAATTTCCCTAGGAAAGTACTGCTATTATTCTAATGATTAATAGATTCCTATATATGACCTGCTTATCAACCCAATTTAAAAATTCGATAGTTTTAAAACAAATGAAAGAAATCAGTCAGATTAGTTACACAAAATACCTCATCAGTTCAGAATAATGTACCCCTAGAATCAAAGCAGTTAGGTAGCAGATATACTTCAACTTAACCTCGATCCAATTCATACAGATGCATAGAGACAGCAGTTTTAATTGCTATTCAGCACAATTCAAAATAACTATTTTCTTCCTCACATGTACATAACATTTATCTGGACTGAATTCATCTGCGTTTCTATCATCCAGTCACTCAATACCATGATGTCCTTCTGCACACCTTTGCCATTGGCAGTCATTGTTCCTACTGGGAATATCTCCATCAGGAGTTACCAGGTAAGTGGATGAGGAAAGAGCAGTGCATGTTATTTATCTTGACTACACTAAGGCTTTTGACACTGTCTCCTCTAACATCCTCATACACAAACTGATAAAGTACAGGCTATGGAAAGGAACAGCGAAGTAGACTGAAAAATTCCTGAACTGCTGGGCTTAAAGGATTGTGATTAACTGCATGAAGCCTACCTGATGGAGGATGCAAAGATGATGGAGCCAGACCCTTCTCAGTGCTCCCCAGTGACAGGACAAGTGGCAATGGAGACAAATTGAAATACAGGCAACCCCAATTAAACACAAGAAAAAACTCTTTTGCTGTAACAGTCGTCACACGCTGCCCAGAAAGGTTATGGAGTCTCCATCCTTGGAGATATTCAAAACTCAATTAGACATGGTCATGAGCAACCTACTCTAAATTTATCCTGCTTTGAGCAGGGCACTTGGTATAGATGATCTCCAGAGGTCCCTTCCAAACTTAAAAATTCTATGAGTCTTCAGAAAAAAAATGCCAAAAGAATATATATTTATCTATGTCCTTACAAATTCAATTTTTTTTTTTTAATTTCTGTCAATCTCACATAATTAAGAGGTACTTTTAGTATATACTGGCTAAAATTACATTTGGAAACTAAACTTGCCTTAAAGCCAAAAGAAAATGCAAAGAATTACAAAGGAAAAAAGTTATGTATTAGGGTAGCTTCCAAGAACATCATCAACACCAAAAAAAATAATCACTAGCTCACATCTAAAGACGGGTGACCAACATCTGGCACCTGAGCTTTGCAAGCAGTTCAAGCACAGCTCCTGGCACGGACCTACATCATACCCTTGTCAACAGGCTTGTGGTGTCCTGGAGTCTGCCCCGGGCTGTGGGAGGACATGAATTAGCAGAATCCAGTCTTCACTGGATTCTAGCTGAATGTCCTGCCCCACTTACCTCCAAGCCAGCTGGGACTTACTGCTAAAATTCCTTCTTTCCCTAGTTTGCTGATACCTGTCTTCTATCTCTTAGCTCTATGAAGATTTTGGTACACTACTCTATTAATGGGAAGATCAAGTATCCCTGTACTGGAAGGTGATTCTTATACTTTTGGATAAATATATATATAATATTGATATTAATATAAACAACAGGAATGGGAGAACATGATTGAAAAACAGCACTTAAATAAACATATACCAAGGCTGCTATGCTGCCAGCACACAAGTATTTTATTTTGTTCAGCTGAGCAGTACCACTGAGATCAGCAAAAACAGAAAGTGTGTTACAGTTCCATACCTTACAGAATTGATGACTTAGGAAAATTAATCAGTTGGAAATTATGAGCATAAAGCACAGACATAATCAAAAGGAAAGACTGGTGTCTTCCAATGAAAAAGAATTAACCGAGATCTAGTGGCAATTTTGATTTTTTTAATGAATATAGAAATCCTTACCTGGCAAGAAAACAAATAATAGTTGTCTTGTCTTGAGCTTGCAACCCAGGCCAAATCTGAACCAGCTATTACTGCCTGACAACTTGTTGCCATGGCCTCCAGCCAGCCCAGCTGTGGCTAATTTAATTTATCACAGGTGCAGCAGTAATCAGCCAGCAGGAGCCAGGGCAGTAGCCACAGGCATCCTGCAGAAACCAGCCACTCACTGCAGGCAGGGAGCTTGAGGAAGTCAGGGCTGAGAGGACAGCTCAAAACACATTTGCAGCTCTCTCAAGATACAAAGTTGTCTGGTTCTCTTTTCCATCTGCTCTATGCTAATTTAATTGCCATTAAAATCATTGTAAGAGGACGGCCTGTACATGACTTAAGTGCTGCGGAAACTGCAGAATGCAAGTAAAGCAATACTTAAATAAATTTAAGGCTCTTCAGTAAGAGATATAGGCTGGAACCTAAGCCTCTCAAGGCCTGGCTGTGTGCTTTCACCTGTAGGTAATGTGTATTAAGATGGGCAAAGCCTACTTTTCCTGCCCCACCCCTTTCCCTGCCAATTCTTTCATTCCTATGTTAAAATAAAAACAAGTTCTTTAAAATTGTCTCACGAAATGAAGACGGGTATGTACCCTTGGGGGAATCCTATGGACACCATCCCTCGTTGTAAGGTGATCCAGTCTGCAGCCTTGTGTCAGCTCTTGAGAGAAACGTGACTGAAAGCATTCCCACGAACTTAGCAATTCATGTGGGCGAGCTTTATAGCAGCTCCGTAAGAGCAGATAAATTTTAATGTCACACTTCTGAGGTCCTTTTCTCTTGTACAATTGCATGGGAAATTAAAAGTTGGGCAACAGTAGGAGGCACTTCAATCCTTTTGAGGTATAGATCTCTTAAATAAAATGAAAGCAAGTTACATGCCACTTTTGGATGCTGAACCTCTCAGCAGGTACATAGACTTGTATGCCATCATGACTGCGGTTATAGATGCCTTTCCACTGACATGGACCTGTTGGAGCGGGCCCAGAGGAGGGCCACGAAAATGATGAGAGGGCTGGAGCACCTCTTCTATGAGGACAGGCTGAGAGAGTTGGGGTTGTTCAGCCTGGAGAAGAGAAGGCTCCAGGGAGACCTTAGAGCAGCCTTCCAGCACCTAAAGGGGGCTACAGGAAGGATGGGGAGGGACTCTTTATCAGCGAGTGTAATGATAGGACACAGGGTAACGGCCTCAAACTGAAAGAGGGGAGATTTAGATTGGATATCAGGAAGAAATTCTTTACTGTGAGGGTGATGAGGCACTGAAACACGTTGCCCAGGGAAGCTGTGGATGCCCCATCCCTGGAAGTGTTCAAGGCCAGGCTGGATGGGGCTTTGAGCAGCCTGATCTAGTGGGAGGTGTCCCTGCCCATGGCAGGGGGGGTTGTAACTAGATGATCTTTAAGGTCCCTTCCAACCCAGACCATTCTGTGATTCTGTGAAATGTTTTAGAAGATCAGGGCCTAGAATTTATTTTGTTTGTTTTTTTTATTTTTCCATTTGGTTAAAAATTCATGACAGTTCAGGCATATCTACCACCACTTCCTCAGAACCATTGTTTTACTAAACTTTCCTAGTATCATCACCAGTACGCCTCAGAATGGATCCAGTTCTCAATGTAAAATAAACTGAGGCTACAAAAATTACAAAATATAAGCATTTTAATACTCTGGTTTTTACCTGACAAATAGGAAGTACCTGACATGCTGAGACCATTGCCTGATCCTTTGACCAGTGTCACTGTTATGTCTTGTCTCTCTCATTCATAACGGTGTGTTGTTTCTTGATTTACAGTCTTAGAAGACACTGCAAACCTTACTCCTTTTGACATGGAATGTCTTCTTGACTTGTGTCTGTAAAAACCTATCAGTATGTGGAGCAGGCCTATGACTCGTGCTGCCACAAGACAAGTGTCAGACAACAAAGAAACAAAACTTGGGCTTAACAACCCTCCAGAAGAGATGAATGCTCTGCATAGTTCCCTTGAGAAATTCAGAGCTGTTCTGTGCTAAATGCAAACTAAACCATGTATATGTATTGACCATAAGAGATGATTTAAGCATGCACCTGAATAAATCAAGGAGTAATTAAAAATCATTTAAACCTAAGATGTAAAAAAAGTATGAGCACTTTCATCTAAAAATGCCAGCTGGAATGACAGTCCTCATTTAAAAAAAATAAATTCCTTAACCAGAAATTTACTACTATTCAAGACCATTCCTGAGTAATAAATACCAAATTGGCTGGATTCCAGTGAGCTGCACTGCGATGTATTAGACCAAAACATTCTGCCAAATATTCTTTCTGAAAAAAATCCAAAATAACTGACACTAATAATTATTATTTTTCACAGACGTTGTTTGTGATTACTTTGCCTACCTAGTTTAATGAAAAACATTTCTATAAGAAAGCAGGAAAGATGCTATCAAGGAAGGTGAATATCCTGGTGATACCCTGGTCTAGACAAAGGCAGAGAGAGATTAAGGGTTGTGGAGGTGCAATGTAGGTATCAACAAACAATCATCAGAGCACAGTATGAAACCTCTTTACTGAAGTGAAATTATTTTATAGTTTATTTAAAAGTTTGGTTTTTCGACGTAGATTAACTGTCTGAGTGTATTATCCAAGCCTTATATCAGGAACGGTGAGAAACTGCAGGAAAACACTGTAACAGATCTAGATGAGTAACTGTCCATCTTGCAAAATTGCAGCTTGAAAGAACGCCAACAGTCAAACTTAGTTAGGAGACAATGTGATTACCTATGACCTATTAAAAGCTAATACAGAGAGAGAGGAAAAGGGGTCTGTCCTCCCTCAAATGAGAAGGACATAACGATCTTAAAAGATCCACAAGGGAAGTTTTGAAATTAATTTTGTCTTTACTGAAACAGAATTGCCCTAGATGAAGAAAGGCAGATCAGAAATCCTCCCTTAGCAAAAGGATATATTAAGTACGTGCTGAAGTATTTTGGGAATATGCAGACAAAAACCATGTTGAATTACTTAGCAGTCTAATTGAGACCATCCTGAAAAAACACTCTGCCCTTGGTAAGTAAACCAGTCCTGCACAACAGGCAGCCTGCGAAGCAAATTACACACTGAGCAGCCAAAAGGCACCACGTACATCCTGCAGTCTGGATGCCCACTGGGCCAAACTGGGATTGCTTAAGTGCTGAAGTTGTAGGTAGTGCAGTTCAACACTGCTAAACCCAAGTCTTAAATGGTTTAACTGCTCTAAGTTTATGCTGCCCTGAATTCAGCAGCTTGGTAGGAGTCATTAGAGAGCTGATATCTTTTTCACTAATGTTCATGTTAATAAAGCCAGGCAGAGACCTACTCCAGTTAGACTGTGCTCACCCTATGGAAAGGGACATATACTAACCTAGTGAAGTCACTAAGTCTTACTAAACATAGGGATGTAATCCAAATATAAACGTTTCAGCAATCATGCCATCTTCAATAGTGACTATGCTCTGAGCTGTGTCAGCTCCACTGTTTTTGTGGAGAGAATAAATCAAAATGGGAAACTGGTCCAGCTGATGGGTTTTATTGGGCGGGTTATTTTTTAACTGGGTCAGTTCTCTGATCCGGTTCACTGAATGCCCACACAAATACTGGTATTGGCACAGCACAACAGGCTATGCAAGGGTGAACACAAACAAGCAGAGGTAGAGATTGCTGCCATTTACAATACATCATGGTCCAGAGAATCCCACACATGAGAAAAATATTTACTACGACAATTGTTTAATAAAGGGTGAAGCTCATGCTGCAGTTTTTTGCTTGTTGGGAGCATTAATAGTTACGCTTTCCTCTGTCAGCCAAGAAAATGTGTAGGGACTTAATATATTCTGCTACCCCTCTGTCAACTTTGGTTTTAACATGTTAATAGGTGCACATTACTATCGCTTTATAACTCACTTCCTAGACAAGCAAGCTAACAGCCCCACTTATACCTACTTATAATAGAGATACTTTCTGCGATATGAGAGTAAAACATATTAGCAATATAAACAGTCCAAGACAGAAAGCATACCAAATCCCTCAGAGGCTATGACAGAAAGGGAAACAAATCCCTCAGAGGCAATGGGTTAATGCTTTAATGTCATAAGCTGACGTAACAAAGCACTGCTGCTGAAAGAAGCAATCCTACCGCCTGTCAGGCTGCCTTACATCTCCCTCCTTGGCACTGACACGAGCATGCATTCAGCTGCGTGATGAAAAGGATCAGGGGTTTGATCTGGGTCACAATTAACCTTTATTCATTTACTTACTTGGTTTTGCCTGGTTAATTGTAACTCAGATCAATTCCCTGAACCAGTTCAATGCTTGGCCGTGAAAACAGCCATGTCAGCAGGAAAGACGGCATGGGAGTGAACTAGGAGGGACTGGGGAAAATAGAAAGACTGCTCCTTTCAGTAGTGGTGTTTGCTTATGCTGGCTTAAAGTTTAAACTGTGAAATGATGGCCCCAAATACTTTTTTTTTTTTTGAGTCAAAGTACAAACAGGAGGAGCACCAGTTCTTTGGCAAAAGAGTCTGATGAGCCCACAGCCAACACCTGCATCATTAAATGGTTCATGAAACTAAAAAGGACTCCAGCTTAGGAAGATTTCAATTCCTTTAATTAACAATAATTCTGTTGTTAGTTGATTCATATGTAAAATAAGACCCCTGTAACCACATCTCCCAACTGAACTCCTGCCAATGTTTCTTTCCCAGGTGCTCTTAGCGTGAAAAACCAATGCAACCCAACATACCACTTTAGATGCATTCAAACAGTACTTTCTCATTTCCTGCATTATTTTTGAGTGGATATCTTGCCAGTCCTGGCAAAGAGCATATGATATGTAACCTTTCACAAATTATTGTAGCACTTCGGAACAGCAGGATGAGAATATACATATTCCATAGGGGTTGTGCACATAATACGTACACAAAATAGGGGTTGCAAATCTACGACATATTTAAAAACATAGGCCTTTCAAAAGTTAAATGTAAAGATTTGGTGGTTACCAGGTAATCCTCTACAAAATCTCTTTGACATTTTTTTGTTATTTCCTCAAAAAAACCCCATCATTTGTAATTACACTTTTGTTTCTATTCTGGTGAAATACCTTAAGAATATTATTCCTATGCAATTTAAATGTTCAGTCAATACGCTGAGCAACCTGCTGAAGAAAGTGTAACAATTTCTGAACACCAACACACTAGTTACAGAGACAAGCCTCAAAACAAAATTACCTAATAGTTTATTTTAAACATGCAACAGTGAATTGTAAGAGCACCTTGGTGCTGGTGATAAGAAGCACAAAAGTTATTATAACTGCAGAGTATATAGGTTTCTCCTGCCTGAATACTGGAAGCAAATGGTGAATACTGAAGCAAATAGGAATCTGCCCATGTTTTCCCAAAGGGGAATTGTACTAGACCCTGCACAACACCTCCTGTAACTGTATTGTAAAGGGATAAGAAAGACTATACAGTGAAATACTGAGAGTAAATATTGAGACACGGTACAGTACATAGAGAAGAGGACTAAGCAATAAAAATACAATGTGACAGCTAACTTTATGGCACACTTGAGGCAAGTCCTTCAACAGTGGCAAAGTGCCTAAATAATTACAGCACTTTCCAGACATGAGGCTTGGCCCTTCAGGTCCTCATTTGTGAAAATGTTTCAGTGAGGTAGGCCGAAACTTGCAGTCCAACACCTATGATTTTAATTAAAATGATGTGTGTTGTCCAACTGAATGCTGAGAGTTTTGGAAAGATTCGTAATTCAAGATAGAAGAGATTATGGTTTTATTAGATGAGGATAATCTGCAACTAGATGGGGTGAATTAATTTGCACTTGTGGTAAAAGAACTGCAATGATTTGGAATAGCAAGGATGCTTTTGGATGGAACATTATTGCAGAGACTGAGAAGACACGGACAGCTCAAGGCATGCACTAGGTGGAGGTGATTAATGAGAATTGTGAACCAAGAACTTGGCATTTTAGATCCAGACTAGGAACAATGCTGCAAAAAGGCTATTCCTCCAGAATAACTGATTGCCTAAGAATGAACCAGCAATCCAGCCAAGAAAAGTGGAGTAAAGCGCTGTATAATTAGTTAGCTCCTGATTAGAGTTCATGTTTATACTTCTCTGTATATAAAAATCTCTGCTTAAGTAAATGTGTCCAAGTCTAATTTCTTCTTGGGTGTCAGGAACTAAGCATATCTTTCATGCTCAGGTAAGAAGACGGTCCACATAACCAGAGGTTTCCAAAACCAGGCTTCCAAAGGCATCAGTGATCGATGCACTTTGTTAATGTTGTAGGTTCTTACACTGTTTCATACACTGCAGCAAAACTATGAAAATCTCTTTCCCACATGTATGAAATGGCTTGTCATCATCAGTGCAGAAAACATAACATCATCACACAAGTAAATCCTGCAGGATGTATTGAACTGATTTTCAAGGGGAAGGTGAACAAATCATCAAGATAACTTTCTGTTAAATATGTATTAAAGTCTCCCATAGTGATAATGCAAAATCATTTGCCATGGAAATCAAATTCTGAATAATAAAGTACCCGACACATCTGCTTCCTGGATAAACAATTTCTATCAAAGAGAGAACAGCTGCCTTGTCATGGCAAGGGATGACAAATATTCAACTTCTTAATACCAACTTCAGTTCAGTGACATTACAGAAAGCATCCTTCAGAAAATCTATGGGAAAATCTGGCAAACACCTGACATAAAGACTGCAAAAATTATTGTAAAGATGCAAGAATTATCATTATGACAAAAAAATAGATGATTGTCCTGGTCAGATTGTAGAGTATTTTGCAGTCTTGAAGAAAACAGAGATACAGTGATCGCCTTGATGTATCAGAATCAGTTCCCATGATATCAGCACCATTCCTCCCTTCCACTGTGAAGTTATGCAACACACATTTTGTTCAGGCTTGCATCAGCACGTCAAAGAACCTGCAATTATGCTGAAATACATAGCACTTAGGTATAGATTACAACAGCCAAACCACTCATTCTGCAACCAAAACATCAGGATTCAGTGGTCTGAAAACTTACTGTGATTAGTGTTTCACAGTAAGGACACAACAGTTTCTCTAGCATACACATAATTTATAGTTATTAAGACAGGACATACATGGTAAAATGCACTCATGCACATATACAAAGGGCCAGAACAAAAGTGTGTGCCATTTAAATGTGCCACATTTAAATCCCATTCTGTGAGGTATGTGACTTTGCTCCCCCAAGATCCCGCTTCCAGTAGTAAGAATACATTGCAAAGAAACAGTTAAAAGCATGATGCGAAACTAAGTAATACCATGTATGTGAGGAAAGGTAACAACACCAATAGAACAGAAAGATGTTTATGTGACATGCTATTCACAAAATGCTTTTTTAATATTTTAGCTCACCTAAGCAGTCAGATGAACGCTAAGTAGCTAAGTAGTTCAAAGGAAGACAAGAGAAGAAGAGAGAGAGAAGAAAAAAGGAAGGAGGACAACTGGAAGTACAGGTTTCTAGAGAGAGACACATACACCAAATTGCACTCTTGTAGACACAATACATGGATTGTGATATGTATTCTAGAGAGGTGATGAGAAAAAGTATTCACTGGGGTTACTATTTCTTTGTGACCCTTTCTGGTGAGCACTGAATACTGCTGGTGTCTGTATTTAATTCCTATAGCATACAATCCATCTTTGAATGAACCCAGAGATGACTTTTTGCTGTCTTCAGGTAAAATTGGAAAATGTTCACTCATTCTCAGAAGTTCCAGTGTGAATTTATTAAGAAGGCAGACCTATTTAAACTGACATACATTCAAAAGAAAGAAATTAAGAAAAATAAAATCTAAGCTATTTAATCTCAGATATTTAACAGCAAAAGCTTTTTGCAAGTGGAATTGGGTGAGAAGGAAGCTCCCAAATAAAGCACAGCTGCTGTGCTTTGTATTCACCTGCATAGAGGCAGTAGAAAACATACTGCAAGAGACTATTTTGCCTTGGAATTGAAATGGGTGAGCTGGGTCTAATGGGTCTCTTTCATTACTGTCAGCTATCTTCAACTAGGCACATACATAAAAGGCTCTTACATTTCTAAGTGGGTAATAATTTAAAGGCAAAGAGAATTCGGGAGAAGTGCACTTTTTTTTTCCCTCCTCATGTAGCTTCTAGACAGTAGCACAAAATGTGAAGCTGTATTATTTTGAACTAAAGGAAAGAATATGAGAATTTTATACAAGGATAAAAATGCAGCCAGGAAAAACCCTTCATCTTACCATTAACAATAAAATGCTAGAGAGGGCATTGTCATTAGAGACTTGTTTGTCAAACAATAAATCTGAAAAAACTTACCAAATGAGTTCTCTAGGGAGTCCTCTGTAGATTCATTACATTAGTGCTAACAATATTACTACAGTAAACTTTCAACTGATGTTCATTTTGTTACTTTTCTGCAATGATTTTTCTGGCCTTTTCAAGCTACAAGACTAAAACTGTTGCGTGCATAAGCTTTCAGTAAAAAAAGTGCTATTATTTGACAAATTCTCTTCTTTCTTATTCACAGAAGGCCTCACTCCTGTATCTCAGAGCAAAATTTAGCCCATAGTTTGGTTTTATGCATTCAAATTTGCCACTGAGAGGCGAAACCACAAGTGAATGCCTATTTTAAGTAGGTAAGCTAGAGGTGCAAACCAGTAAAGGTTGTGTCTCAAACTGAGAAGTACTAGGCTTTTGGAACTGTGATTGTAAGTAAAATTCAAGGTGTTTCAGGTTCAAAGAAGAACAGCCGTACTTGAAATCCAAGGCTATGTTAGAAGAAGTCAGCTACGTGTGATTTGACCAGGGTCACACATCATGACCTTGGCAGTATGAGGAAAAGACAGTGCCGTTCTAATTGCAAGTCCTGTTTGTTAACATCCTAGATTAATGCTTTAATAGTTATGTACACTTTTGGAAAGCTGTAATCTAATATTTAAGAAAGGAGAACCCCACAGATCATTAACAGCTTGGAAACATTTTTCCTTGAGGAAGAACTCAAAGTCTTAAATGCATTTACTTTTGGAGAGAGGCAAAAAAAAAAAAAAAGGAAAAAACAACAACAAAAGCAAACAAAAACCATACCCATGGCTAAAAGATGATTTTATTGGATGCATTTTGAATGGAGACTGACAGAGCCGAGTACCTGAATCATGAAGATCCTCCCAGCACCCGACCAAACACAGAAACATCTTTCACGGAGCAGGTAACGCCGGCAAGGAAAAGTTAAATATACCCTCAGGAGCTGAAGCTGAAAACGCAAAAGCTTAGCAATAAGTAGTGCTATATTTTAAGTTAGATAGGGCAGACACTAGCGTTTATTCCACCTTTGCAGGACACCAACCCTACCGAGGTACAGACACAGGGCTGTCCGGCAGCCCGACGGGTGATTCCTGTGGAAAAACGATGCTGCAAACGTTTTTAAGAGCTACCTAGCATGCCAAAATAGAAATATAATATATGTACCAGCCCTGACTAATAACGGGATGTATGTTACAAGGCACTCGGGGAGGGGGGTGTGTGTGTGCTGAGCCGAGTCCATGACTTTTGCCCATGGAGGAGTTCTCGTTTCAATGGCCGTTCTGTCAGACCGCCCTGGCGACCTTGGCGGCCCGTGTCATTTCTGACCCTAAAGTGCGTTTTTTGGTGGGGCAAGGCTCCGGAGCGCCGCCACACAGCCCTGCCTGCTCGCTCGCTGCCACGGGAGAAGGGCACCCACCGCCCGGCCTGACCCACCGCCGGAGACCCACACCGCCGCCTCACGGCTCCCGCCAGAGCCCGCCCGGCCCCGCCGAGCCCCCTCAGCGGCGTCCAGCGAAGCCACCGCCCGCACCCCGGCCTCCCCGCGGCGCTGCAGACGATCCCCTCCTCGGGGAGGGAGTGGGCGGGCGCCATCTCCTCAGCTGAGGGCGCGGCAGCTCCGGGGGGGCGGGCTTTGCCATCTCCTCCTCCTCCCGCCCTCACTCTCCCTTGTCATGGCGGCCCCGGCCCTGACCTTCGTCCGGCGGTTGTGCTGGCGGCCGCTCCGCGATATAAGGTGAGCCCCCAGCACCGTCGTGCTGTCCCAGCGGCTGGGGGCTCCGGCGCCGTCCTGTCCCGGAGAAGGGACCGCTCCGCGAACCGCCGTCTCCCCGTCGCGCTCCCGGGGTGAGTGGCCGGCAGCGGACCCTGGGCGGTCTTTCCCCCTCCCGCCGCCCCGCTTCTCCAGCAGCGCCCCCCTGGCAGGGGTCGGGGGCGAGCAGCGGTGGGGCCGGGGGTATAAGC
>VYZM01008945.1:105919-116567 GCA_013398915.1 Dromas ardeola
GGGAGGCCCGGCCGTTACCTCAGGCCTGAGCAGCCCCATGTCCCTCCTGCCGGGGCCCGGCCTGGAAACCGGGTGCCCTCCTGGCTGTGCCGCTCGGTGGGCTGGGTTAGCTGTCTTCTGCGCGGCCCCACACCTGCGGGGTTAGTGGGCAGGACGAGACGTTGCTTTTATCTTAAGGCGAAGGAGAACGCTTTCGGCTTAGGAGAGGGGCCCTTCCAGCCATACCGCCCGCCTTCAGGGTGACTGAGCATGCTGTGGGGAGGGGGAGACCTGCATTTCATGCCCTCCTCAAACACGGCCTAACCCTCGTGTTTCTGTCTCCTGAGGCAAATGTCTAACCAGTGAAGAAATTGTTGGTTAGGCTGGGGGTAAGGCATCCAAAACACTACTGAAATACAGAGAAGAAAGTGTGATTCTGTGTTTTCCTGTTTGTTTTTTTTACCCCCTGCCTTGTTAGTCCCACAAAAACAAACTTAATCATGTGTCCAGCTAATTAAGGGTTCTTGCTAAGACTACTCTAGCTTTCCAAATAGCGATCGATGTAGTATCTCTCCTGTGGTGTGCCTTTATTACGCATCGCTTTTAAGCTGTTTCCAAATAAAGTGCCACATGCCTTAGTGCGTGCTGTGGCAGCTGCGCACCTTCCGTGCGAGTTGGGCTGTGGGAAGCAGAAAGGATGATTTGAACTGATAATAGGGTTAAAATTGCAGGATTGACACTTCGTTTTTATTGAAAATGGTTAAATTGGAACCTGCACCGTAAAATTGCTTGTGTATGAATAAGAGTCCCAAAAGGTGTCAATTTGTAGAATTGCCTCTTCCTATCAAAAATACATTAATAAATACACAGTTAAAGAAAAGTAAGCATTTGGTGTGTTAAGTATACTTGGTAAGCAAGTTCCTAAGTAAAATAGTGAAGCAGGCTTCATCATACCAGTAGATTAAAGACCTGTCATACTCTGATTATTAACAACATGCTGTTAACAACAGCTGTTACAATGCACACTTTCGTAAGTTGAATGCTTTTGCTCAGGTATCTCTGTTAGGCACGACTGCATCTTGACCAGAAAACTGTAGTCATTTATGCATTAAATTGTAATATTTTTCTCCCAAAGCTTTGTGAGAAATTATTTGAAGTATGTACATGTACAGAGAATACAAATTGTGTGATCAGCCTGACTTCTGCCCTCATTTAAATAAATAACTCTTTAGGCAAGCTTTCTACAGGTAAATAATTTAATATAGCTAAGTTGTTACCCTTAGAGGGAAAGCAATTCTAAATTGGAAAACAGGTAAAAGACTGGCCTGCTGGACATCATTAGGCTAGTGGAGTCTGATGTATTTGAAACAGCACAATTCTGTATGAGAAATAAGGTAATAAATCAATGTTAATAATGGGTTAATGTTTTTAGTATATAATCAGATATAATACGGGAAAATGGTGCAATTTTTTCCAATGGTGGAACACCAGACAGGTGGGCTTTATTTTCTATATCAGCAGTATACTAGCAGAATTGTATCAAAGACACTGGCAGTCTTGCTGCAGCAAGGAATTTAGGAAGCTTTTTTTTGCAGTCCAAAATCGAAAAAAAGAGGCATATCCTTGGAGCACTGGGGGAGGAAGACTCATACAAATGTAAGGACAAAATGCAACAGTTCCTCTTATTTTGTTTTGGTTTTGGGTTGGTTTTGTTTTGGTTTTTTTTTTTCCTAAGTAGGACATTCCTAATCCTTTCAGACATGGAGCTGTGAGTTCCATGGGCTCTTCTCCCGCATGCGTACTTCTTTCTTGCCCTGTCACAATATGTAATTTCTCCAAGTTTGAATTTGCCCAAGGAGGGGGAACGCTGACATAAATGCGCATTTAGAAGAGTCATACTGGGACTGTAGCTATTCAACAGTGTTTGTATTCAGCTCTTTGAGATCAGAGACCCCACAACTCCGCTGCTATGAGGCAGGCTGCATCTGCATTTATGACAGGTCAGACCACTGGGAGCAGAACGTTTGCTGCTGGAAAACCTGCATCCATGGTACCCTTGTTTTGAGGGTTTTCTTCAGGCTGGTTGTAGTATGATCCTAGCACTGAAGGCCTGTCAGTGTCTGGAGGACATCTCCCGATTTGATGTAATCTGGAAGGGATCTAACTCCTATGTGCCAAGACAGCTCTGAAGCACAAACCAGGAGAATGGAGTTAGCATCATCTTAGAGGCTTGCTCCAAGCGCGTTCTCCTGGTCCAAACTAAGACAGTAACATAGTCACACCATAACTTTCTAGTTGGTACAGTTATCTCGGCAACTTTAAAGGTCGGATCTTATCAAAGACTCATCTTTCCATGAGCTGCTCTTTTATTTCTCAGCAGCTCTGAAGAGCCTTTTTCAGAGGAGTACTCTTAAATGCTGGTCTTTAAAGTGGATTGAAAAAAGGGTTAATTTTTCTTCAAGCTGTTGGCTTGTCCTTGCTTATGTGGCCTTGTTGGTCCTGGCCCATGCCTGGAATACTTCCTGCTTAGAGTAAGTCTGTCTTTACTACAGTATCTGCTCTTCAGCTTGGGAGGCAGCGATCTTAAGGGTTCAGGTTCACTGCCATCCTGGCTCTTGAGCAGTGTCCCAAATCTCTTCTTGGCTTCCTTGCATCATTTTCTGACGAGACATCTGCATGTTTACAGCCCACCCACACAGCAGGAGTGTCGTGGTTTGGGGCTGTTACTATTAAGTCCCAGCACAATATGCAATAGTCCTCAGTCTCCCCAGCCCATTTCTGTCTGGGAATTAATTGAACCTGCTCCCTGCATTGCTTATCCTTTACCTGGTGCTGCAGTTGAATTCTTTGGTTGTTATACCAAGGGCCCTTTGATACATTTATGGCAAAACAGGACATTATAACCCTTGCATCTCGTCCTTTTCCTATCTCTGACTGCAGCCCTTATAGCTCTTTTCTGCCTTCCCTCCCACTAAGCCAGTCAGGTGTAAGGTCCTGGGAAAGGGCCCAGGGGGTTTGTCTTTGCCCTGTAACTGTGCGTGTTGTGAGGAAAGCCCTCTCTTGAGGGTGGAGGAAGAACTGGTCTCTTGCAGATGAGAGATTATTTCTGGCTTCATTGAATGGCTGTGCTCTGGGGCCTCTCTCAGGGAGAAGAGGTCAGTATTCCAGGTCATTCCCTGAAAATGCTTCTTTATTGCTGTTAACGGTTTATCAACTACATTGTGGGGTTTTGTGTGCTTGTTCTTAATGCGTGAGGAGGGTGGAAACAGTCTGCCACTGTTACAGATACGCAATAAAGTTTCCTGCATTTGAGAAAAATTGCAGATGTCATCATACCGGGAACACACGTAAGCCTTGCTTTGTGGAAAACCTCTTTGAGGCTACCATCATCCTGGAGATAATGAGTAAGTTTAGTGGTCTTCCTTCTTCTGTCCTGTTTCTTTCTTCCAGGTTTGGCCATGAGGAGTTGATTGGCCTCAGAGGGAGTCTGCCATGTATCCCTGTAGTGGGAAATGTCTAGTCCTTTCTATCAGTCCTGTTCAGATAGCTGCGGTTGGATAGGGACATACAAATTTTAGTAGCTTTGTTCTGATGTTCTCATGCCGGCTGAGCAAGAAGGACACTATTCCCTCTTCACTTCTCACCCACTTTCCTGCTGCCAGGCCCTATTTCTGTGTTGCAGCAGCTGCTTTCCTTCCCTTTCCTACTGCCCGCTCTCACCCCCAATCAAATCCTCTTTTGCAAGGAGGAGGACGACTGTATTTTTGTAGTGTTGCTCTCAAGTAATATATCAGACTATATTCTTAAAAACCCTGTGTGCTAACACTCTTCCGTGGATCTGTACCAAAACCACTGGTGCTGGCAGAAGAAGTTGCTTTTATGCCTGAAACTTTTGCCCATATGTTATATCTTGCCTGAGTTGGATATGGTTTCCCTCCTGATATGAGCGTGTCATAGGCAGCAGGTGTCGTGCAGCCTCCTGAACATCTGCCCACCACCTTCCCCACCTGCTAGCAGTTGGGTGGGAATGCATCCTGGCACGTTGGCACAGGGAATGTGCCCACGTACAGGGTTGTGTTTTACCCACAGCAAAAAAAGCATACCCTGATCGTACACCAGGGATGCCCCGTGGAGTATGCTTTTTACGCCCTGTTGCTGTCTTATGTGGGTTCTAGTGTTTTGGTTTCCGAGTCTAAGTCATGACTCTCTGTGCTGTGTCTCAGGTTGAACTAGCTTGTCTTGCTTAGCTGTTTGCTATGCCCCATCAGCCAGTCAGCATTTTATTTTTCTGTGACAGATTTCTGTTTATCAGCTCTCCTTGGCTTACACTGGATTCTCTAGGTCTCAGGTGCTCTGCTCTGCTCCTCCTGCTTGAGATAACTGTGCTTATCTTAAACTTCCCTTCAGTAGGTCAGGCCTCTAGTTATAGTTGATGCTTTTGACCCAAGTTGTCTTGCCTAACCTTTGACTAACTGTGGACCACATATCCTTGCCTGACCACCGGAAAAGCAAGCAGAGCGCATAACTGCCTTGATTTTATATGTCTTTCCCCCCCCTCCCCAAGCTTAGTCTTTTCTGTTTTGGTGTAGATCAATAAAAAGATTAGAGACCTCATCATGTTTCCCTTACCTTTTAAGTAGTAATAATTTTCTTTTTATCTATATTTTTTAAAAACATATTAAAAAAAAAAATCACCTTCTTTCCTTTCTTGAAACCTTGCCCAATTTGACTTTTGCGGTAACTTTTTGCAAAATACTGGTAAAATCAGCTTCCCCTAACATTGTGACTGCAAGGTACTTTCAGAGTCTTTCAGAAAGGGTCTTCGTACCACCGATGAATCTTGAATTTCTCTTTTCCTTTAAGGGTTGGGATTCTGAAACATAGCCACTAGAGTAAACTCATCCACTGTCCTTTGAGCTTAACTAGTCAATGGAAAATGAACAGTTAAATCTCTTCATGGGAGGCTTTTTCTGCAAATACTAATGTTAATTGTATGAGTTACTACATCTTGTTTGTGCATGCTGGTTTACCAATATGACTTAAAAGGTAGTGGGGAAATGACTGAACAGTTGTCCAGGAAAGCACCTTAATAAACTTTTTAAGCACTGTCTTAAACTGTTTTGAACAGTAATACACGCAGCAGTTAAAATCCACAAAATGAAATCTGGAGCAGCAAGCTCGCTAACTGTATGTAATTGAGTCAGATTTGACAGTTCACAGCTAATATCAAGCCAAGGTGTCTGGAAGTCCTGAAGATGGATTGGCTTGGAACACAGCTTTCTGTTGTAGTTAATTTACTTTGTAGCAGCTGTTCATTGAAGTCAGCGTGACCTTGCCAGCTTTGCCTGCTTAAGTCAGTGATCACTAGGTGGTTCTGTAGCAGCTTTGCTGCCGAGTTCAAAAGAATCTGATAGTGTGAATGCAGATGAGGTGGTGGTTAATTACACTTTTTGTCTTTGAATTTTACTGGGCTTGAACAGCTATTCTTACCAAAGTGGGATCTCAAGTAGCTCCCACTTGACATGAAGAACGACAGTTTGTTTCTGCTCTTGTTTTTTAAGATTTCTCTCCCCGTCAGAAGTTAGTTATGAGTTTCTTGTGGAGAATGTAGATATGTTTTCAAATGTTTGGTGTTTTTTAAAATTTAATATGGTGCTAGGAATTAATTTTGAGCTTTTGCTACAGTAAAAGGTACTGTCTTTGAATAGTTCTAAGGAGATACTAATTTCTCTCTTTCCTTGTACTTCACCCTCAGTGCAAATTATGTTCTGCCTGCAACTGCGATCTAGTGAAGAAAGCAAGGAAGCTATACTTCATTCTTGCATAGCAGTCCTCATTAGGGTGGAAATTTGTCTATTTAGCAAAATTTTTGGAACATTGCATGTATGAAGAAATGAAAAACACTTGAATGTCAGGAATTCAGAATTCACAGTGCAAAACATGACATTCTACCTGGGCTTGATACGCAGACTTAATTCACTGTAATGAACCTTGTTTACAGGTAACCTCCATTTATAGTAATGCCAAAGTAGACTCCAGAGGTTTTACTGGTAGTTGTCTTTGTAAGAGTGAACATATAGAGAAGATTGAACCAGTTATGTCAGTCTCTTTTTTTCCACTTTATTGTCGTATTCAGCATAAGAATATTTGTGATTTTTCTTCCTATTTCCTGACTGTTCTATTTTAAAAGAATAATTTAAATGTTGATCAGTGTGAAATAATCTGCCTTAAAACTATTATATATCGGTATTCAGTTCACATTGCATGTTTCTTCATTATTCTGAGGTCGTAAATGATTGAGCCTTTCTATTGTGATGAGCCCACTGATTACAGCGAACATTTTTCAGGTTCCCTTGAAGTTCATTATAATAAAATTTAGACTGTAATCAGTAAACTCCAGCAAAAACTGTGAGGTAAGACTTTAAAGGTCTTGTTAAACCATCCTTTATTTCAGAGAAACAGAAACTGTTGCCAAGTAATTCAGTACTAGATGCTCTACCAGAAAAGAGGAAGGAAAAGCTCTCTTGGAATGGGTTCTGGAAGGCCTTTTTCTTGTATCAGAACTCGGGCTTTAAGTCACTGAATAAGTGGTGCTATTTGTTTGGCTTTGGAGAGGTCTGGCAGCGATTAAAACGTAGCAACTTGATAATTTGCCAGCATCCTGGTTTTTAAATTATCCTGGCAGTAGCATTTTGTCACTGAAAGCAATTATATTAAAGAAAAAAAAATCATTCTTATAGTTTTCAGAATACTATTTTATCAGCTAGTGCTTTTAATATGAGCACTAAGTAAGCCACAGAAGTTAAGTTACACTGTTAAGTGTAGCCAGTCATGGAAAGGAGACCATAAGTATTATTGATGAGCTAATAAATTCATTATTTTGTTCATAATCTACTGACTTTTAATGTTGACCTAGATACCTACAGAAAGGATAACAGTAGTAGACAACAGTAAATTCAGTAGGTAGACAGACTTCACTTGTGCTGAAATCCAGAGAGAAATTATGTGATGTTTTGTTATGTTATTGTTTTGCTGTGTGTATGAAAGCTCTTTTTTTCCGGTAACATGGAGTACTCCAAGTGGGAACTTCTGTGGTCTGGTCAGTGAATGAACACTAATTTAATCAAAGATTAAATGGAAATTATCACTGTGCTTAGAAACAAGTAAACCATCAAGAAACAAGTCACCGTCAGATTTCTAGAGAGAAAATTGGCCCAGGTCTTTACAGGACATCTGTAAGTTTGTCTGGTTGTGGGTGCTGGAAATAGTGCCTGTCACGTCCCACTCCCAGGAAAGAGGGGGGGGTAAGTGACTTCAGATTTGTAAATTCCCAACGGCACGGACTAAGGTGAGATAAATCTCAAGGTCCATATAGAAACATTTATTAGCTTCCCAAAATGGTTAGTGTAGGTCTTAACAAGTCCACGATAATTGGTTAGGTATATAACAAATTATGGCAAATGGTGAGGTATACATTGTGTTACTTAACAACAGGTATAGGACAACTTATGGCAAGCAGTACTTAAGGTTGTTACTTAACAACTCTAAGAGAAAAGAGAAACTGAGGGTTAGAGAAAGGAAAAGAAAGAAAAAAAGACAGAGAGAAAGAGATCACCGGTCCTGGTTCCAGCATCTTTTTCAGGGAATCTTCCCAGGCACAATCTTCTTTCTTGGTAAGAATCTTTCTGGGCACTATCATCTTCTTCTGTTTCTTCTTTGTTCCCCCCTAGGGGCACTTATTTTCCCCTTTTATGTTTGCTGAATTAGCACAGTCCACCCTCCTTGCTGAGGACAGCCTCATCTCAGGTTTCTCCCTTCTCCCAGGTCACACGTAGCACGATTTGGGTGGAGAGACGAGTGCCATAGTCATACATCTTTAGCATGATCTCTATAATCTTCATTCGCATATGCAGGAGTGTGCGCTTTCATATGCATTTTGCGGCTAATGAAGAAAAGGTCACTTATTGGACACAATGGCCTTGAGAACTGAGAACTAGCAAGCTCACCACATGAGTGACAGAACTATCCTGTCTACCCAAGACAGTTCTCCCACACTTTCAGGCACCAGAAGTGTTAGCCTTATCAGGTCTTTGAAGGCCAAGCCGGCATTATTTCTTTCCTTGTGAGTGTTTGAGGCATTCCATTGAAGGCTTGGAGGGCCTTCTGCCCCTCGTCAGGGAATTTACAGTCCATCTCTTACAGTACCAAACCTAAGAGCAGTGTGTTACTTTGTGTTTAGACCTAATTTGTTTACTTCTAAATTATCTGAAAGAATTCTGGATTTTGACAGGATAAGCCATTGACAGATACTGTTCCGGTGTTGTCATTTAGCTTGTTCAGTATTCTTTTTGTCCGGCCCCATTGTATCTAGGTGTCATGGATTCAGGAGAGAAAGTAAACTTCAGACAAATTGTTTATCTCCTTTCACTGGTTCAGCTGAACTATCAGGAGTGTTGGTGGGTTTTCTAATGTGGATGGGAGCTCCAGCAGCTGGTTGTATCCTTGTCAGAAACCTACCTACCTTGGCCAAAAGCCATTAACATCAAAGTGTATTTTCTTGCTCTCCATGCAGTCATCGGGATTTGTCCTCAGAAGCCAAATAAAAATGGCTTTTTCCTTTCTCCATTAGCAGCAAAATTATTTTGAGTATTTGTTCGTAACTGTTTTGTTAAAGTCACCTTGGATAAAGATATATAAAGAACCTATTTGAATTTTTTGCTCTCCAAATACTACAATAAACTTTTAATTATTCTCAGCAAATGTCACATTTATGAGTATCAGAGCTCTATATTTTTCTGTTAACATTCATGCTTGTAACTTTTGAATGTGTTTCAGAGGATAACTGTCTGTAAATCTTCCTGCTTGCAGAGATGTCTTATATGGACTGAGGATGTACAGGAAATTCTCTCATGCTTTAGTCATTCACCATTTCCAGTTAACTTAAGACTGCTGGAAAGAGAGAGCTCTTGCAGAGATTTCAGGAGACGATTCCAGTTTCCCTCCCAGCAGCTGTGATGAGAGAATATCAACTGTGGCTGTGTAGCGCACAAAGACCAGACCACATCAGATCTCAGTGAATGGTAATCTAGATCTTTGATTCTTAGCTATTCTTTAATATTGGAAAAAAACAACCAACAAGTCTATCAAGCACAGCTGAGCCACTTAAACTAAACAACAGTGATTCAGCACTTCAATTTGCCAACAGACACATCATTATCTTCTATTTCTTACATGTCAAAACAGTGTAGGACTGTAAAATAGTAAAAGCTGATAAGGATTTGTATACCAAACTTGTGTTTAGAACAACTATTGAAATGTTCTAATGTAAAGGAAGAAATAATTTGACTTTTATTTCTCTCTGTTTATTAAAGCCAGCAGTAAGTGAATTGATTTACAGAGTATTTGCATTGATCTTTTCTGCTAGCTAGATATATAATAGATATATTAGATAGATAATAGAAGTATTTCTGTTACCTGATAGCAGTACGTTTTAGTTACTCCACACTAGCTACAGTATAATGGGGTACTGCCAGGGACTGTGCTGGTAGAACAGGGAGGGAAAGTTATTTTCTTATGTTTTTTAGGAAAAAAAGAAGGTCTATTTACTGAGTCATCAACATGTCCATGTTATCACCATGATTAATAAAACTTTGTGTTTCCCCCAGTGAACCAAATCCATCGATTTCTAGAGAATAACCTTGGTGCTGATTAGACTTTTTTAGGCTACTGTTTTTTTTGTCTAAGAGGTGATGCGCTTGTTACAATAGGTCTGTGCAGGAGCCTGGTGAACAGCACTGCTGCTTTACCAAGCAGACCTCTGTATTAGTTCTTGATACACAAAGAAATAAAGCAACTCTGGCTGCTAAGATGGTGTTAACCTGCTGCTGACCTGCTGTGGCCTACTAACTTGGATTACTATTAACCTACTGCCATGGTGCATGTTAGCAGGTGATAGCAACGCAGGGCTTAAGAGAGTGAGCCTGTGAACTTAAGTGGGGAAAGCACAGGCTGCTTTGCGTGCAGTAGTGGCTGCAGGTTAGTTGACTTGCTGATTGTAAGGTGTTAAAGTTGCTGTCATGGAAAGCATGGGGGTTTGGGTTTAACTCGAAGGAGCAACTCAATTATTTAGCTGTGTCACCTTTTGTAGTTGCTAGATATTAGAAAAATCTACCAGTTACTGAAATTTGAATGGACAAAAATTGTTAGAGGCAGTCTCTGCTTCTCCATCTTCTGAAGGAAGACTGAATTTCATCTGCCCAGGTTCAGAATTGTTTTAGTTTTAAAAAAGAAACTAGAGGCAGAGGATCTTGAAAGAGGTGCATACAGATAAGGGGAAGTGGAAGTTTTCACATGGGATGGTTGTGGAAACAAATGCAGGCTGTTCATGTGTCAAATTTGGTTACTCCACATTTCCCAGTTTAAGAGAAGAAACTTGAAACAGCAGGACTAGAAATTAACAGCTGAAGTTTTTTGACTTTCTTACACTATTAGTGTAAAAAAACCTGTCAAGCTGAGGTTTCTTTAGTATGCACCGTCACAGCCTGCTACACAACTTCTATTTGTAACAAAGTCTCTCTGTACAACTTACATGGATGCTACTTTCCACCTAAAAGTCTGTAATAGACATATTCATTTGATAGACACTCATGAGAAACAAAATAATCTGGGG
>VYZM01008945.1:116613-177959 GCA_013398915.1 Dromas ardeola
ATCTGAAGTTCTGTGAGGGAAGCCTGTAACAGGATGACATAAAGAAAGAGAAGGTTGCTTTGCTTCTGCAGCCAGAAGAACCTCCATCCAGAATTTCTGTATTAATTAACTATCCACACCACTTCTTTTTTTCCTTCAGCAGCAAAGGAGGAATAATTGCTCCAAACATGCCACAGGCTGCTCAGTTTGCTTTCGCACTGTCAAGTGCCCCTTCTTTTCCCAGCTCAGCTCTAGGTAGCTTGTATGGAGGCAGTAACTGGAGGACTGAGAGGTATGGCAGAAATTTGACGTTAGCCCTCTCCACCTTCAGCTATACGCAGAAAGGTCTAATATTGCCATGTAAGTGCTCAGGCTATGTGAAAATTTAGCAATCCTTAATGTTACGTTATTGTGTAAGTAAATGTCTGTTTGGATTCAGTAGTATTTAACCAATGGGATGATGGGTGGTGATTGGGGCAACCTGCAGATTAACATTTCTAATTATTTTTGTGTTAACAGTATAGACAGTAGTTTCCTGTCACTCAGCAAAATAAAGTGAAGTACAACTTTAAATTTATTGCATGCAGAAAATACTGCAAGTGAATATGGAAAACAGTAACATTATTTTCCTAGCTACTGGGAAAGCTATGAAATAGTAGTACTGCTAATGCTTTGCTCATTGTCATTATTTGGTTATCAACCTTTCTTTTTCCTTTTTTAATCTTCTTTTTAGAGATTCTGATATGAAGTCTTGGGGAAAAAAATAAGAGAAATCAGTGTCACAGGTTGAATTTCTTTTTCCAGGTGATCCACATATTTTCTCATGGTTACAGTTTAAATACTGGTTCCTATTCCCCTCACATGCCTCATTTCCTAACAGTTGCTGCAGTTGCCAATGGTGGCAACCTTTCCCGCCAGCTCTGCTCCTGTGTCCCTTGATGTAGCTGAACTAATGATCAAAGGCTGCTATTCCTTCTCAGTAGCCCTTTCTTTCTCTTCTGTCGAGAAAAATCAGGATAATTTTGAGGGAGGATCAAAAATGGGAGAAGTGCTACTTAAAGAGGGGGACTGAAGCTTGAGACTCTGCTTGGAGTGGGAATACTCCATGGCGAGGTGCCAGCAGGAAAGGACTACCACGGTCACCCCATGAGGGAGGGCTTGTTCCTCCACTGTGGATGTGTGTGTCCCAACAGCAGGAGGACAGGGAGTTGAGGAGGTCTCATTTGGTTGTTCCACTGCTTGGCGTTGGAGCAGCCTTTCAGAGCAGTGGTCGCTTGTGCCAGAGCAGACCTGGTGAAGTGCTTGGGATAAATTTCGGAGTCCTGAATCTTCTAGAACAGTTGAGGCTCTGGCTGGCACCTCAGAAGTGGCTATGAGCTGGGCTGGACAATGTGTGCTGTCTCCTCTTTGCCGGGACTCTAGAGGGGCACGAATTAGAAGCTTGGTTTAGGTTATAAACAAACATTTGGTGCTCTGAGATTGTGGGAATTGATTCTTTGTATCCTAACTAAACAAAAAAACCCAACCATACAACTCTTCCTACAGTAGCAGAAGCAAAGCAGTATTTTGTTTAATTTTATCTTAAGGTGGAAGAACATGAGCAGAAATATTGCCACTTTATGGTGCTGTAATACCAGGTCTATGTGAAATGGCAAGGGGCAGTTACTGTGCTGCTCACTGTTGAGCATGAGGAATGTCTGGAAAGAGCAGCACAAAAGATCACAGCACCTTGAGATAGTGATCATCGCAAAGAAGAGATGTCATATGCGTTATCTGGAGTATTACACATAATGTGCAAAAGATATCCACATCTTCTATTAAAACACATGTTCCAGGATTCATCTGAGTGACAGTTTAATGTACTGCTTATTTCTGTCTGGTAACACTTCCTATTCTTTTTCTTCCTTGTCTCTCTAAAGCTAGTTACAATAATGCAAAATGAGCATTTTCCAGTTCTGTCAAGAGTCTTAAACCCATGTGTTTCTAGCACCACCCGCTGCTTTTAATCCTAATAGGATTTTTAACTGCTTTTGTCTGTGCTTTATTTCCCAGGATCTACTAACATTTAAAAGAAAACCTTTATTAGTAAATGGAAGACGGAGTTCAGGTATATCTGTCCCTTTCTTTTGCTGAGCATGTCTGATGTTTCCTGTGCAGAGATCTTTTGGCTTCTGTTTAGTCTTAATGAGGAAACTGCTAAGTTGCTTTAAAAGTTAGAAAGTGAGCAGACAGCATTTAACAAAAAGTTGGCATTTTTAACTCTATAAAAGTCCTTATGCAAGTGACAGAACTACACTGTAATGAGAGGCCCTGTCTTTAACAGGCTTTGCAGTCTTTGCTGATCATTTAAACAGTGAGAAGCTACTTTCAGTGTAATTGACTTTTAAAATCTTAATTAAGAGCCTTATGTTTGAATGTTTATCAGGATAAGAGACATTTATGTGAACAGGTAGAGTGAATAGGATGAATGGCTGGCTTGCAAGATATCCTGAATGATTGAATGGCAACAGAGAGATGTCTGAGGCAAGGGAATAAACATGAAATGACTGTCAGCCTGGATGTTTCAGGTTCAGGCAGTGATGCCCAGGATTTATTTCTTTTTTCAGAGAGTACAACTTGCAAAGTACCAAGTGAATGATCTTACAGAAACGTGTCGGCATTTGTCGTGGACTCCGGCTGCTCTGCCAAGTTGTGATTCTTCCGGTTTTTCTCTCTCTGGTGGGAGCTGGCTTTTTACCCAGCTGGGGGAGGTTGCCGGGCCCTCGCAACTCTTCCATGGCTGCAGGTACAACAAAGATCATTTGTAGCAGTGGGGCAGTGGCCGGTAATTGCCCACAAGGTGCATGGCAATAAAGAGGAAGCTTTGCAAAGGAAATCATTTGACTTTGTTGCAGTGAGTGGGTGAGAAGGGGGAACATGGAAGGGATTTTTGATTGCCTTTCCCAGGCTTCTTTTCCTGCTTAGATTGAAACAAGTGCAGGTTCATCAGTAGTTTGTAGGTCAAGTTCTAGGCTCTCTGCCTGCCTTGTGTGGTTTCGGCAAAGTTTTGTGTGGTTTCAGTGTGGCCGCTAAAATGGGCCATGGATTTGCTCAGTGAGGGAGTAAGAAGGGTTCGGTGCTCACAGTAAGGGAGCAGCAGATGGAGGGAGTGAGTCCTGCCCTAGTGGGCTACAGCAGCCTCTCCTGCTCCTTGGTCTTTGGGATTGTGGCATGACATACCTCTGTGGTCCCAGAGATGACAGTGCCGTTGCATGTGCTTACAGGTGGTGAGTCATCTCCTCTTCACTCTTTATGTGATCTACTTGGGATCAAGGAGCTTTGCTCCTGCTATTCCTGTATCCCTCTGAAGAATGAGGTCCTGCCCAAGATGAATAAATTGTGAAATACCTTAATTTTTCCTTTGCGTTTTCATTCATTGTTATTTTAATAGAGACATACTAACAGTCAGCTTAGCCTTAGCATGTTGAGGACTGGTGATCATCACTAATGTATAGTAAATGTCCTCTGAGATCAGAAGGCAGAAAGAAAAGAGTGAATCACAGATATCCTGCAGAGAACTGAGCTACACGCAGCAAGGAAGAACTAAAGAAAAGAGGCCTCTTCTTATAAGCTTTAGACTTTAATAAACAGCAAAGTTGCACAGTCTCCTCTTACAAAGTAGTAGGTAAGGAGGAAAAGAAGAATGAAAGTATTTGAGAGTATTTGAAGTGGATAGATAATGTATTTTAGCCAAACATTTTTGTAGCTAAGAAGTAAAACTGGGTATAGCCAAACAGCAAAGGAAAGTAGCTCTGAGTCTGGATTTACTGAAAGATGATTCCACTTTTCCCTAGCCAGGTTTTCTTTTTTTATTTTACCTCATTGTTTTCTCATCCTCTTCTCTCTAACTTGTCCACTTTGCATCCTTAATAAGGAAGAGAACTTGTGCCAAAAACTCTTAACCCTGAACATATGTGTGTACATACCTTCAGACAGGCTGCGATGCCATTCCCCTCTCACTAACTGCCCATCCTCAACTCCTGTTAATTTATCATAAAATCATAGAATCTGGTGGGTTGGAAGGGACCTCTAAAGGTCATCTAGTCCAACCCCCCTGCGCTAAGCAGGGACATCTTCAACTAGATCAGGTTGCTCAGAGCCTCATCAAGCCTGGCCTTGAATGTCTCCAGGGATGGGGCCTCCACCACCTCTCTGGGCAACCTGCTCCAGTGTCTCACCACGCGCACTGTAAAGAACTTCCTAATGTCTAATCTAAACCTGCCCTGCTCTAGTTTAAAGGCATTGCCCCTCGTCCTATCACTACATGCCCTTGCAAACAGCCCCTGCCCAGCTTTCTTGTAGGCCCCCTTCAGGTACTGGAAGGCTGCTATAAGGTCTCCCTGGAGCCTTCTCTTCTCCAGGCTGAACAACCCCCACTCTCTCGGCCTGTCTTCATAGGAGAGGTGCTCCAGCCCTCGGATCATCTTTCTGTCCCTCCTCTGGACTTGCTCCAACAGGTCCAGGTCCTTCTTATGTGGAGGGCTCCAGAGCTGGACACAGGGGTCTCACCAGAGCAGAGTAGAGGGGGAGAATCACCTCTCTGGATCTGCTGGCCACGGTTCTTTTGATGGTCACTCTCAAATTGTATATAAAAAGAGATTCTTAAAGCCTATTTATAATATTGACTGTAGCCAAGCTGGAGTGAAGTCCAGATTGTTGAACATGTTGTAAACTCGAATCTCCCTTTTTAAACATTGAATCCACTTCAGTATGGTCATTGTCTAGACTGACAAAATTAGTACCAGATACACGGATCATCTTGGGAATGGCAGCATTCAAGTAGTTCCAAAGAAGGCTATCAAAATTGGAGGAAAAAAATCCCCAAACCAACAGAAACCACTAGTCTCTTTCCTGCACTCTCGTTTTCTTCTTCCTGTAAATGTGACTTTAAAACCATGTTTGGGGATAGGATCTGAAAGAGACCATCATGTTCTATGACTCCAGGACAGAATAATCAAAGATCTCAGTATTAAAAAACTTGTATATGTATCCATTTAGGTACACTATTTCCTGTCAAAGGGCTTTTATTGATGCTGGAGGTGAAGTCCGCAAGTTGGCTAAATAGCCTCCCAGTTGGATAAACTTGTTAAACTCTGACACAGTCTTCTGAACACATCAGTTTGAATATTGGTTAAACTGGCAGGTGGTTAACCCACGTCTGTCTGGGTGCACTGCTATGTTAATAAAGGCCTACAGCCGATCAATATAAGTAAGAAGACTTCCTGTTCCTGCAGCCTTTTTTGATAGCCTATTCCATTTTGTATTGTTCAGATAGAGTTCTTTTTACTAGTGTAAGATTTTTGAAGCAGATTCTGGAATTCTTTCTTTTTGAAAGAGTTTCTTTATATAACAGAACATAGTCTTTCCATTTCTGTCATTCAAACTCAGTAGCCATAAAATGCCAGGGACTTAGATTTTATTAATAGACAAGGTCTGTAATAGGACACAAAACCAATAGATCTTACAAACATTTTTATAAAACAACTAAAACCTTCTATCTGCATGAAATGAAAAAATAATAAAATTAGTTGGACGTAGTTGGTGTTCTTCACGCTTCCTGCCTGCAGCTTTTAGACTTGCAACAGAAAATAATTTTTATTTAAGAAATAAGACCGATGAGGATATTTTCAAAGTAGGCAGTAGTATCTCTGCAAAATTTTCATTAGGCGTGTATAAAAAGGCATAATTTTCATGTTAGGTGTGATTTTTTTAAATGATGGTTCTATAATTGAAATGTTAACAGATTAAATTAATAATTAAACATTCTATCAGTTTGAATTTGAGATAATCATTGATTTTTCAAATGTGACTGGTTATGAAATCTAACATATATGATGTTTAACAAGAAGGCAATTTAACCAAAGAAAGCTAAGACAACATGGTTTTGCCCTATTGAGACAAGCCAAAATTATTAGACTTTCTTGCTTTTGATTCCAAACTCCGTTGACATAAACCGGCTTTTACAAAGCCTTATAGGGTTGGCGTACGTTTGATTCTTTGGAGTGGGGTTTGGGGTGTTGTTTTTGGTTTTGTGTTTTTTTTTGATGGAATTACCTTTTTTGTTTTCTGGTGGAGAGTTCTCAGAATGTTTTGACCTCTTTTTTTTCTTTTTTCTTTTTTCTTCCCCCCTCCACAAGTGTCTACAGGCTGTTTTACAGCTAGTCCTTTTCCAAAGTATATTTTGAAATTCACCTTCACTTGTGCTGCCCTGGTTGGAGAACAAGGCTTTCAGATTGAAGTGTTTCTGGGTAGAAGCACACAAACTTCAAAAGATCACAAAAACCAGACATGCTGCATACTCATTTTAATTCATAGACATATACAGCTGTTAATGTTGCATACGGATATTTAAACCATTCATAAAAACGTTCTGTGTTTCTTATTTGTTTGTCATGGACAGAACCTGTAGGGCTCTGATTTATTCCAGAAACAGTAAAACATTAGTTTACCACTGCTGCCGTTTAGTGGTCTATATATGATCATCTGCTATATTACTACATAGTTTCTTTGTCATCTGGCAGCATTAAATCTAGCACTTTACATATTAGAGAGAGATAATGTCATGTTCTCCAAAGGCTAATTATGTTGCAGCTAAAGCAAACTTTTAAAGCAACTTTATTGTAATGTTTGGTATCTTGTTTTTTGTTGTTGTTTTAATAAGTGCAGATACAAACATTTAATGTTTTACATTTACTTTAAATGTCTTTAAAAAGCAGCATATTTTTCTCCTCTGGTCTTACACAAAAACCAAGCAATGCGATTTTGTTTCCACTTATTACCAGGCAAGCTCAAGCTGTTTGCATTCCAGCGATTCACCTGCACATAACTGCAGCCACGATGCAAGTCAGCCAGAAGGACTTTGAAAAGGCTCAAGAACAACTGAAGCTTTTGAAAAAGGATCCTGGGAATGAAACTAAGTTGAAGCTCTACGCTTTGTTTAAACAGGTAGGCTTGACTTACTTTGTTTCGTATGGGGCATTTATAATCCGAGGGGATGGACCTGTAAAATATTTACTTAAAACAGGAATTGTTCAAATGTATTGTGTCTTAGCAAGCTCTTCATTTCAAGTGCTCCAATTCTGTTCTTGAAATGCCAGCCCCTCAAACCCTGCCTGAATTCTGAGGGAAGCCAAACCTGTTTCAACTTATAAATCATGCTTTGAATTGAAACCTTTATTCAAAGAAATAGAGCCAATTTACATCAATTGTGTGATGCCTTCCATGTAATATAGCATATATTGATGCAGCTCTGGAAAATGGCTTATGCCTAGGAAAAAAAGAGTATGCCAAGTGCTTCCTCTTAAATTTGTTGTATCTGCAGTCAGTCAGATGGGCCTATAATACAATGGTGTTGACATTTGAAGGTTGATTTCTGGGTGTTTTTTCTTCCTTTTTTTTTTGTGGTGGTTGTAGTGGTGGGTATGGTTTGTTGGGTTTGGGGTTTGTTTTTTAAATTCAAGGAACTGTTCCATGCTTTGAGTGAAGGTTCTTCTTTACTACAGTATGAAGGAGATCTTTGTAGAAATAGCTGCAGCCCTTAGCAGTCCAAAATACTTTGGGGAAGTATTTGTGGATCAAGATTGGCTGTAGGGTCAGTAGAGGCTGTGGCAATCAATTACTTCTTTAAATAAAACTTAGACTGTTCCAGGTAGCTTTACTAATTAATAATAATAAGCTCATAAATGTATTCTTTCTTTTCTGCCTCCCACTTGAAATATTTCTCTCTGATAGTGTACTTTTCTTCAGGAAAACTGATCGTAGAATACTTCAGGATAGCACAGACTCTTGCAGTTCAACTGGTCAAATGCCCTTGCTCATAATAGGGCCAACTTTGAAGTAAGATCCAGCTTAATCGATCCTATGCAATGGTTTCTTTGTTCATGCAGCTTAAAGTCTTTAAGTATAAAACTTCCACAATTTTTTAGATAGGAGAACTTAACATGCGTAGGTGTTTTGGAAACTGATGTCTCATATTGGTTAGGTGCTTCTGAAAGCCCAGCGCAAGGTATTAGGAAACAGCAGGCACTGAAAACTTCATGGTATGTGAACTGTCTGAATATTGCCCAACCACTAGGTATTCCATCCGTCTCAGAATTGAATTCTGTATCCTGATGAGATAGATATTCCTAACAGTCGTTGATTGGACTTTAGTCGAAGGTTTAAGTAAGTTTTGTTTCACTCTCTTTTCAGGCTACTGAAGGTCCCTGCAATTCTCCAAAACCAGGTATGCTGGACTTTGTCAAGAAAGCCAAGTGGGATGCATGGAATTCTCTTGGCAATTTGTCTCAGGTGACAGTACCTATAATTTCACTTAGATACTTTGTAGATTACTCTGCCTTGAAATGCCTGGTCTGTAAGTGAATGGCTGATGTCTAAAATTATTGCATGCTAGTTGAGCGACTCCTGCTTCGGACACCAAAACATTTTGCACTGTATTTTACAGTCATTTCACAGCTTCAATGTTTGGAGGGTTTTTTTTACTGTGTAAGCCTAGTTCTACCTTATTACTACCAGCTTGTACCAATGTAAGATATCTTACATGTGTGTTGACTTTCAATAAAAATAGTGTTTTTCACCCGATGTTCTATTCTGTTCTTCCCTTTAAGAGAGATGGATTGAGTTTCTCAGCTCTTACGACAAAGAGCAAATTTGTAAATCCAGCATATTGATAACTTTGTCATTTTAAAAAGTCAGTCTGTTATGCCACTAACTAAAAGACTAGAAAAAAGTGGTGTATTGAGAGCCTCTCTTTGTTCTTTCTCAGTGTATCTTGACAACTTTAATAGCCTTTAGAGAAGTCTTTACTTCAGATACAAAAGCGTTCTTTTTTCATGCAGACTGTAGTAAGTCTGACACCGCATATAGCTACTACAGTTTCTTCAGCTATTATTAAATGAAGGAAGCATAAGCTTTACAAACCAGCTCTGTCACTGCTGCGTTAGGCCTGCTGTTCAGGAGTAGTTTCTGAGGTCAGAGGTATTACTTAATACAGAGTGGGGTGTTTTGTGTGTTTTCTTTTAAAACAAAACATGCTTGCATAATTTCATGGACATGACGTAACATATTCTTGTGCTGCTTTGGGTTTTTTGGCGTGTTCTGGTTTTTTGGGGTTTTTTTTTTGGTCTTTTTTTTGAGATGGTTCTGCAGCTTTTAGGAATAGCCAATAAACAAGGAAAATAATCTGCTCTTGAAGTTTCGTAGTGGAGAGGGAATAGAGAATTTAATGTGCTACAGATTATGGATTATAGAATTGTTCAAAGTATATTACCCTTTCAAGAAAATAGGTTGTAACAACTAAGAACTTACAATTCTTTTAAATCACTGCTTACTGTAGAAACAGGGGAGCAGGATTCTTTACACTTTTGCATGTCATGCTTGTGCTATATGAAAACTAGTGTCTTCAAGCAATTTCAAAATGCCATAGACCCATTTCAGCGCTATTATTTTCAGCAACACATGTTCTAAAATAAAAACTTCTATTTGGTTGGAGAAATGTCCAACTGGAAAGCAGAAACAAAGGATCTGTAGAAATGTGTAAATGCTGGGAATATGACAAAGGTCTCTCTGGTAATCTCTAGGCATGGATGGGGGCACTTCTCCAACAAAATAAATGTCATCATCCCAGCATCTGTGTACTTTTATTTTGTGGATCCATTGCTGCTGCTTTCTAGATGACTTTAAGCATGATCTGCAGTATTTAGATACAGCATGTTCCTCTTCTTCTCATCCTTATTAGAATACTTTCTAATTGAGATTATTTTTTTGTTTTGTCCTTAAGCACAGTCCCTCTCTCTCCCCAGGTATCCATTTTATGAACAGCACGGCAAATGGATTTCCATTTCAGCCTTTGGTAATCTTTTTTCTTTTCTTTCATTACAGGATAATGCCAGACAGAAGTATACTGAACTTGTCTCAAGTCTCGTCTCTGCAGAGTCTGCTGTCCAGAAAGAAGATGCTTCTCCAGAAGAGGGAAGACATGATGGCTATGAAACAATAATAGTTACCACCAAAAACAATATCACAAAGATAATGTTTAACCGACCTGATAGGAAAAATGCCATCAACCACAAGGTGAAGAAATTAACTTGGAAGGATTAATAATTTTTTCTTTCCTGTTTAAGATACTTCAGTTTTTGAAGAATCATTACTGCAGGTCTAGCAGAACTGAATGAAGCATGGTGGTCTGAATTTTATGAGTGCTTAGTATCTTGAGTCAACTGACAACCTAAGGAATAAATATCCAGTACAAAACTAAAGTCAACTAAAATTTTACGGGTTGGGCTTTTCTGTGTCTTTTGGTTTTTTTGCAAACTTACTATAGGATTACAGTCTGCACTAAACTAAAATGGCAAACTGAAAGAAGACTAGCCTGTTTTGTGGATGCAAATTTTGACTGTAGCCTTATGTGTAACAAAGCATGTGTACAGCCTACTTTGGCTCAGCACTGTTGTGTGTGTCTAGATAGTCTTCCGGATCCCACAGCTGTCTTCATGAGGAAGTCCATGCTGTTGGAAACATGATCATCCTGTTTCACAACAGCAAAGACATCCGAACAAGGACTTCACCCCACTGCTGCTAATTCTTTAATATATTATTTTGCCCACTTAAACTGCTTCTCAGTTTTTAAAACTAGCAGTTGCCAGTTAATGTCTGTTTTTCAAAGGACCTTATTTTGTCTTTTAGATTTGCATTGGAAGTCTTGAGTATTGAAACCACGTGTCTTTGTAGTTAGAAATACCTCACATGTAATACTTAACTTTCTGTGGATGCAAATTTTTTTCATACTTAAAAGGACCATAGTTAATCTCTCTCTCAAGTTCCTTGTTGTCAGTGTGAATCTCCTTTTTATGATCTTTTGCAGCATCACATTTGTACTTTGATTTTCCTCCTATGCAGATGTACAGAGAAATTATCAAAGCACTTGAAGAAGCTGGAAAAGATGATTCTACCATAGCAGTTATTACTGGTACCACACTTCCTATGCCTTTCTTAGATTTGTTTTATATTATGCCAAAGTACAGTACTGACAAGAACGATCTACCTATATTTAGACTAAGATAGAATTGTGTAAGTGATGAAATTCTGTCTTCCAGTATAGACCAAAGATTTTTCCAAAGTGTTTTGGCAAAATTGTTTCAAGATGATATTTCAAAATCTTTAGCAAGCTTGTTGTTACATCAAAACATCTCCTGAGATGAGAAGGTAGACTTGGAATACTCCTAAGGGCTTTATGACTCTTGACTAGCTTATATATCTGCTCCGCAGTATCTTCACTACTGCTTTTGAAGTTCATTGGTACGGGTTTAGTCAATTTTCTGTACCTCTGCGATACATTGGAAGATACTAAAAACAAGCCCCTCAAATCTGCCACTGGTGTGGCCAGTAGAAAATTTACACTGCATATTTACCTATGATCATCGGAGAAAAATGATACTTTATGTTGATTTATTTTTTTCCTGTGGCTGCCATAGGAAAGGATTAGGCAGGCAAGCTGCAACCTGGCCCAGCTGTACACATCCTAGTCACCAGATGTGTGCAGCTGGATGACTGCAGCAACAATGTAAAAGGGCAGCCCAAACTCACGCTTCCTGTAAAGTCTGGCTGCTCTGGGGACATGTCATTTGGAACCTCTAGAGGACCCTTTGATCTGTCTCTGATGCTGACTGAACAACAAAGTGGCAAGAGCAGGTGGAAGGGAAAAAATGGCTGAGGGCCTGTGCTGCCTGACTGCCCCATCCTTGTTGCAGATAAATATGTGTTTAGGAAATTAGCCAAAGCTTGAGCTTTGGCTGGCAGTTAAGTATTGTGGACGCAAAGTGAATTTGGGCTTAAGGCCGTTTACTTGTTACTTCTGAGGTAATTGCACACATATTCTTCTCCACTCTCCTCTTTACCAGCACCTTGTATTCCCAGGATGCTGAATTTCCTTTCAGTAGCAATGACTGGTCACAGCTCTTACAAAATGAGAAGGGGAGTTCACACAACTGGAATGTCTAACACACGTATAGCTAGGAGTAAATAGCAAACACCCCTGCACAAACCTTTCTGTTTCATTTTACGTAGTAAGAGCAGTGCAGTGTAAAGTAGTGGATGTGCTAACCAGTGAAAGGTCCCACGTCCTCCTGGAACACAGGATAATTTAGGCAATTAAATTATGCAGTCAAGCTTTCAAATACTCTTGGCTTTTTTTGCCTCAAACTGGCTTATACATTCACGAACAGGTTATCTGCTTCTTATTGAAGAATACATCTTTCAGTACAATGATTTCAATGTAGTGCTGTCAGCCTTATCCTTAGAATGCTGTGTCATTTCCTTAATTGGTCATAAAAAATGTGAAACTTCTACCGCATATTAAATAGGTTATTCTGTCTACTTTTGATCCTTCATCAGTTTGAAGGAGGATGGAGGAAGATGCATAAACTTACTTTTCCATTTTCCTGTTTAAAAAAAAAAAGTTTCTTACATCTTACTGTGTGAATGACTGTGAATTGACAGAAAGAAAACCTGAGCAAATATGGAGGGAAATAAATAAAACTTTTTTTTTTTTATCTGATACTGTTATGGGGGAAAAAAAATCTTCCCCCCTCAAATCTTTCAAATTTAATATTCTTTGGCCTTGTACCCACTGTTTATCAGTGAATTGTCAGTCAAAACTTATTTTTAAACTGCAGATGTCCTTTAAGGTAGTGTGTATACTTTGAGACAATCCCTCTAATTACTTAATAATGTTCCCACTTAGAATGAAATTCTTTTGTAAATGTAAAAAATGGAAGCTTCTCGTCTCTTACCTACTCAGAAACCGTTGGTGCATTTATTCATATGTGTTCTCTGCAGGAAATGGAGACTACTATAGTAGTGGAAATGATCTGAATAATTTTGCTAATATCCAGCCTGGTGAAATGAAGAAGATGGCAAGCGATGGAGCTGTATTACTCAAGTAGAACATCTTGGTTTCATATATCCATAAGTTACTGTAATGGGTAAAATATGGTTTGCAAGCATTGTTAGAAAACATGACAGCAGGGACCCATTTATGCTACGATACATCCATTGAGATGACTGTGTCTATGGCCTCACCACGTGCATAAACACAAAGATCATGTGGGAGAAGTAATATTAATTCTGTAAAATAAATGGGGAAATGGGATGAATATTACAAATCTTTTTAAGTACAGTGATGCTAAAGACTTGACTTCATTTTTTAGTCCCCAAAGTACATGCAGATATAATGACAAATACATGATTTTGACTGTATAGTTTGTAAGCTGCAATGAAAAACTTGTGTGTTTTTTGATATCCAACAGTGTCTACACTAGCAGGACATGCCAAAATACCTTCACTGTCAGACTTCTTTGAACAGAGATGTGGTGTAATGAGCTTGTTCAAAATTGCTCAGGAATTTGCTCAGGAACCAAGATCTTGGTTCCATGTTTGAGTCTGAACCTACCTGTTAAACTAATTTATTTTCTAAGGCCAAGAAGATGAGGGGCATCATCTGACACAGTGGCTGAAATTGGTTGGGGTTTTTTTGGACAAATAACATGTTTCTTTCTTCCCTATTGAAGCAGATTTTGTCTTTTTTACTTCTGTATGTGGTGATTACATCTGAAAGATGCTTGCAAGTTGGATAGCTTCCTCAAGCACTTCCAATTGATGGAAAATCTAGAACACACAGAAAAGCAAACGATGTTTTTGATTTATATTTTAAAGATGAACTGCAAGTAAAATACTCAGTTTTGCAGCTTTTACTTAGGCAAGCTGTGGATCACAGTTGCCCTTACAAAGTGATAATCATGCAGTCCGAATCTTTTGCAAAGATGTTATTTAGTGGTATCTGGCAAGCGTTCCAGTGTGCCTGCAGTGTTCAACACGATGCATAGTTTCACGTGTACTTTATGGTCTTTCATCTTGCTCTTGTGAGAAGACTGTATCTGCTATGCTGTTACTATTACACAAGCGCAATGCTTCATTACGGCTGATGCACAGAGATGCCAGAAAAGTTGAGTTCTTACAACAGAACACTGCTCGCTTTTGAAAAATATTATATTTTGAGAATGTATTTTGCACTTCTTGGATGGAGAAGTTGCTGTCAAGTGAAACAAAACACTGTTTCTTAAAGCCAGGCAGAACAGCACTTGTGAGACCTGCATTGTGGTAGCGTCACAATTTTGGGGCTGGGGCTTCCCTGCAGAACAGAATCTGTGAAGCAAATGGATATCCCATGGCTGGATTTGGGATGGATGTATCAGCAGATAGATAGACAGGGAAAAAGTCTGTTCTTGTTAGCGAACTGTATTCAGTAACTGTAGCTGAAGAGGACAGCACTTTCATAACTTGATGGCAGGAGCTAGGAAAGCTGTGCTGACATGTACATGTTTGATTCTTAGTGGGTAAGGAAATGCAGGTATTTCAAACAGTTCTTTATTTTCTTTGTCAGAATTTATTTGGGAAAGGGACAAAAACATATAGAATCTAGCTCATGGTTTTTGTTATGCAGTATCTAATCGCATGTTTGAAAGTTGTTTATATTTGATGAAAAAGACTAGGATGTGTCTCTTACATTCTGCTTTTCCTTCTCTTTAGAGAGTTTGTGGGTTGTTTTATTGATTTTCCCAAACCACTGATTGCAGTGGTAAACGGCCCGGCTATTGGAATCTGTGTAACAGTCCTTGGATTGTGTGACATTGTCTATGCTTCTGACAGGGTAAGTACATTACATAGCTGATCCCAAGGCAGTATTTAAGCCTCTTTCTGTAGGAAATACTACTTGGTTTGGGGTAATCTGACAAAAAAGGCCACATAAATGTAAAGGCTTTTTATGTCACATCAAGGAAAACCTGTATTAGTTACCAGCACAGGGGTGTATCAGCCAGTGGTTAACATGCATGGAATTTTCCCGCTGTAGTTATTGTTATCGAGTTGCTAACTCCAGTTTAGAAACTCTTTACTGTATCAGTGGGTAAAGTAAAGAGTAGCTGATGTGAAATGATGGTTGTAAGGCCCCTTTCAGGTGTGGGAGGGGGAGCAAAAGTTTATTATGGAATGGAAGTGCAGCAGCTGGGATTTTATCTACTCTATGGTCCAAGATAAATTTGGAAAGGCTTTGATTTGTTCAACTTAAGATTCCTTTTAAGGTAACTTGCCAAATACGTAACCAAAAGGTATATTAAGACATAGCAGAGAATCCCGTTATACGGCTTATTTTTTATATTCTGTGCTGTTCATTTGTATAAGGTTGTTAAACAGATACAGAACTTTACCCAAGGTCTTAATTAATTTAAGGCAAGCTTTTGCTTGCAGAAGTGTCTATGATTGGTAGTACTTTGATTCCTGCTTCAGCACTGTGTTGCATTTTTCCTCAAAGTCCCTGCTGGATTGGTTTTGTCACCGTGAGACTTAGGAAAATTGAGCTGCAAGGGACCAACTCCTTCTGCTTGCCCCATAACAGGATTAGCTAGGACCATGTCACTCCTGACATATGCTTGTATAATGTGCGCGATTTATGCAGTCTGTTACGGTCCCTAGATCTCTTCTTTCACTAGAAAATTGTTGGGTTCTCCCTCTTCCTCCCCTCCCATCTGATCTTATTTTTTTGCTGCAAGGTGAACCTATTGTTTCTTGTTCCTGAATTATAAGAACAGACTGTTTTCATCCTCCTTTACAATAGCCATCACTGTGCTTAGCCATCAGTGTACTTAGACTGTTAGATATATCTCAGTTTTACATCCGCTCTCTCAATCTTTTCTTTTTTTGACCTAAACAGCTGCAGTTCTTTCAGTGTTTCCTCATGTGCTTTCTTTTGCCTGCAGTCACATTCCTCTGGCTCCATCCAGTTGTTCTGTGTCTCTTTAAACATAGTGGTACAAACTGGACCCATCACTCTAGCTCATGTCTTACTGATGTGAAGTAGAGCAGAAGAGCTTCTCCACATTCTAAAGATTGTATTTCTGTTTTGACATCCCACAGCGTTACTTAATTTACATACTTGTGATCTGCTATAGCACCTGGATCCCTTACTCTACCATTGCCAATTAAACAGTTGTCCCTATCGTATACTGTATATCAAGTTATTCATGCCAAACTTTAACTTGTCCATATTAAATGGCAGCTTCTTACTCATACCTCTCCACTTTATTAGACTGTTTTCAAAACAAGACTGGTTTGAATTCTTATCACTTCCCCCTCAACATAATATATCCTACAGCCACAAGATAGTTTAGATTGAGTTGAAGTTTAATCCAAATAAGCATTTAGTGTTTTGTCCTGTTAATAGTATCCTTCTTTCTTGAAGGATTCTTACTTCATACTTTGAGATTCATACTTGAACTTCCTTTTATTACTCATATACATAATCATTGGTAAATGCTTCTTATTTTTGCCTTATATTTCTATTTTTTTAATCTCTGCATGCTTAAATTGATTTCATACTTCGTTGTCTGATGTAGTTTTTGCTTTCTATGTACTTGTATTTAAAGTAAGTGATGATTTAGGTGTGAGCCAATCTGTTAGTACCTTCCGACTTGCACTGGGACAGCTTTTGCTTGTGCCCTTGGTAACAGTTCTTTGAGGATTTCTGTAGGGTCTACCTTAGCTTTTCACTTAGATTAGTCTTCATGAGAACTTTCCTATTAACTTCAAGTTTATTAAAGCCTTCTCAAAGGTGATTGTTCTCTATTCTTCCCTTTCCAGGACTATGAACTCCCATGCAGTAACGTCGTTCTCATCCAAATTACTGCTTAATTTCACATTCTCCAGTAGTTTGGTTGGGGTGCCTTAGGCATTGACTACCTACTCCAGAAGTGGCCAGCTTTGCCATGTCCAGGATCTGGTTTTATTCTCAGCCAGGTATTCCCAGAGCAGATCATTACCATCCACACTTACAGGACACTGCGCAGCCCAGTCTGACAACAGATCAGCATTTTGGGTGGTCAGTTAACATTGCCTACTGCATTAGATTTTGCTCCAGTTTCTGGGGCACCAGTTTGTACCCCTGGTGTAGTTCATCTCCCCTTGCTAAAGCAGGACTAATTACACTAGCCTGTATCCTGGCAGATGTTGTCTATTCTTTTTTTTACAATGATACAATTGTCGCTTTCTTCCTAGAAAGTCTATTGATCTATGTTACTGTATGGCCACCTGCAATACAGTAAGAGATTATTACCTTCTATTACAGTGAAAGCTGCGTTGGTAACTTGTGCACTCTTTGTGTATCAGCTCATATTTTTAAATGGAAATAAAGGCAAGCATTTTGTCTTCCTTGCTTAAAGTTGATGTAAGTTGTCAAAAGAAAATTCTGCAGTTCAGTTCTAACTTGCAGTTAGGGTATTGTTTTGTATGATCCTATGATGCATTTCTGACCCAGGTTTGTTTTAAATTTGCATAGAATTTGAGGAAATAAGATTCAATTACTTGAATTTTTCAGGAGCAGAGTAAACTTAGTGTGTCTTCAGAAAGCAAATTGCTCTTTACCTCTTAAGTTATTTGGGCTATGTATTTAATAACTGTTAGCACAGATGTATGTGAACATCTTTCCTGTACAGATTTTGCACATGCAAATTAGTTTCTCTAAGCACTGTATTCAAATAAGGTAACTTCAATGGGGTTGTTATAAGGGAATTGAATTATACGAAGTCAGCCCTTATGTGCATTGAGAGGATGAAGCAGTGTTACCAGATAGTATTTTAAAGACTATTATGGTAACGGTTCAAATGTATTTTTGGTGAACTCTGTCACAGTAGAAGCTTTAAAATGAAAACTAAATCCTAGTACTTTAGTTTTGTGCTCTGTTGTGAGACTTGCTTTGATTTGTTCTTTTTGTTTGGGTTGTTTTTTTTTTTTCCAGGCTACATTTCACAGCCCATTTAGTCAACTTGGACAGAGCCCAGAAGGATGTTCCTCTTATCTCTTTCCAAAAATCATGGGGTTAGCTAAGGTAAGAATGTCTGCACTGTATGTGGGATCATGTGACCTTTGTATGTTGGTATCCTCCAACTGTAAGAGCAAGTGGAATCACAGCAAGAGTCCTCAAGGAAAGCTCCTGTTTGCATCTTTTGAAATAAAGATCAAAAAATGTAATGACAATGTCAGCACAGGAACCATAGTGGAGTAGTGACAACTTGTAAAGCCATGCTGTGATACTGGTGAAGGGTTTTTTTTCTCATGACTTCCTCCACCTTCTTGAGACAATTTCCGGTTGTATCTTTCTTCCAACAATGGGAAGGAATGATGTAAAGAAGGATTAAAAAAAGGCAATGCGAGCACTTTTAAGAAATGTCTTGGTAGGCTGCCTTTATTAGGCAAGGGAGCAAGTGTTGCAGTAGTTTCTGCCAACCCTGTGGGAAACTTGTATTCAGTGAGTCTTCCAAATGTGAGTGTGAAGCAATCCATTTATGTATATACTTCCAGACCTTTTAGATTATCTGTTTTGTTCTAACATATATCGGTCTTCTGTCCATACTCTTACTTTCTCTGTCTACTCTAGGAATAAGAAAACTAAATAATAGTAATTAAAAAAAAAAAAAAAACAGAAAACAAAATGGAAGAAAAAAAAGGAGAGGGAGCAGAATCTAAATTTTATTTTCTTAGAACGGGGTAATTCCCTTTCTGCTTCTTTTGATATCCCACAGAAAAAAAACTGTATAGTTTCAAATGTGATATTATTGCCTGTGTTAATACAATGTGGTTTTGTTGAGCAGGGTTTAAACCTTTAAGGAGTAGAGCAAGTGCTTCATAAACATTCAAGTATCAAGGGTACTCTATTCAGTGAGATATAAGCTACCAGTACATATTCTAGAAATCTTGAAGTCACTGCAAGAAGTGAACAAACACACTTATGATGAGGTAATTTCATGCGACAATGTTGGATCTCTGCTCAAAAAGACATGTAGACTCTTGGTGAACAATAGGAGCTGGAGGCCCATCGCCAGTCATGTAGCCCAGGGGTTGATACTGGGTCTAATACTTAACCTCTTCATTATGGCCTGGATGATGGGACTGAGTACACCCTCAGCAGGTGATACAAAACTGAGAGGAATGGTTGATACACCGGATGTGTTGCCATTCAAAGGGACTTGGATGGTCTGGGGAATTGGAGAATCTCATAGGCTTCATCAAAGGAAAAAGCAAAGCCCTGTACCTGGGAAGAAATAATCCCATGCACCACTGTGTGCCGGGGGCTTACTGGCTGGAAAGCAGCTTTGCAGAGAAGAACCTGTGAGTCCTGGTGGCCAACAAGTTGCCTGTGAGCCAGCAACGCACCCTTGCAGCAAAGAAGGCCAGTGGTATCCTGAGTTGCGTTAGACGGAGGGTTGCCAGCAGGTTGAGCAAGGTGACTCTTCCCCTCTGCTCAACACTGGTGAGACCACAGCTGGAGTGCTGGGTTCGGGTCGGGGCTCCAGCTACAAGAGTGACATGGACATACTGGAGCAGGCCCAGCAGAGAGCCATAAAGATAATTAAGACACTGGAGCATATTACTTATGAGAAGAGGCTGAGAGAGCTGGGACTGTATTTCCTGAAACAGGAAAGGCTTGGGGGAATCTTACCAACATTTATAAATACCTGATGGGATGGTGTAAAGAAGACAGAGACAGATTCTTGTCAGTGGTGCCCAGTGACAGTACAAGAGGAAAGGAGTACAAATTGAAACACAAGGAACTCCATCTGAACATAAAAACCCCCAATTTTATAGTGAGGGTGGTGAAACACGGGAACAGGGTGTGCAGAGATGCTGTGAAGTCTTCATCCTTGGAGATACTCAAAACCCAACAGGACGTAGTCCTGGGCAGCCTGCTCCAGCTGCCCCTGCTTGAGCAGGGGATTTGAACTAGACACTATCTGGAGGTCCCTTCCAACCTCATCTATTCTCTGTTCTTTTCAGAGGGCAGACGCTGGTGAGCAGGGGAGTAAAATAAATGTGACTTGGAAGCTTGTACCTTTCCTGTCGGATTACTCAAGTCTCATGTCTTGTTGAATCACACTTTCTATTTCCCTTTATATAGGCAAATGAGATGTTGCTTTTCAATAAAAAGCTGACTGCAGAGGAAGCCTGTGCCCAGGGACTTGTGACTGAAGTCTTTCCCGACAGGACTTTTCAGAAGGAAGTTTGGGGAAGATTAGAAGCATATGCAAACCTCCCCAAAAATGTCAGTATTTTACATTTTTCTCCACCTTGTAAGCCTGTAGCATTCCCAGTCCTCCTGCCAAACCTATCCTGTCACTTGTTTGCACTTCATCCTTAATTAAAATAGCAAGGCTCAACATATTTTCCTTCAAGCACAGATCTGCCCCTGTCCCTCTGCTGCTGTGAAACAAACCTCTCTTCTACCCTGTCTGAATCTAAGACAGTGCACCGTACACGGAGATTCAGTGGCTGAAAAGCTTTAAAAATTAACTAATTAATCCACTTGCAGTCTCTGTGTGTGTGCCTTGGGTGCCTTCTCTTAGAATTTCAATTCGGCAATAGTTAAGGTTTAAGAGCCTTGCTGCTGGTTCTACAATATCGATTGTCCTCTGTGCACTGTGGGTGCTCAAGATGGTGCTGGGTGGCTTTACTTTTTGCTGAATTCATTCATACTGACTAGTTCAGGTTTGGCAAAACTACTTGAGTCACAATGGTATTAATGTTGCATTGGACAAGAGGAGACACTCGTGCCAGCTGCTGATAACGTAGGTTGCATTTGGCACTGCAGACAGATCAACAGGTTTCACTACTTATGCGCATCTACTCTGATTACGAGCACTTAGTGGACTGCTGTTTCTCTTCCCATGAATCTCCTCCACCTTATTAGCAGTCTTAGTAATTAAATGCAATAATTACTTGCAGCGAAAAGGTTGCGTAAAAGCTAAAAAGTACAATGTTAATACAACTCTGTTCGCATTCCAGTATGTTTATTGTGTTATTTTCTGAAATGTTAAATTAAGATACAGAAAACACAATTTCCTAATGTTCATCTCTTTCTCCTTTAGTCCTTGGCAGTGTCAAAGCAACTGTTACGAAGTACGGAAAAGGAGAAGCTCCATGAAGTCAACAGTAAAGAGTGTGAAGTCTTGAAGGAGAGGTGGATATCTGATGAATGTATAAATGCTATTGTCAGCTTCTTTCAGAAGAAATCAAAACTCTAATCTTCGCCAGTAGAATAACTCACCTTCTGGCACTAGCTTTATTTGCCCTTATTGTTAGTAAACTTTCTCTTCAAGTAATAATTCTTACACCTTTTGATGAGGTATACTTTTGTTCCGAGTACTGGGTTAAAACTGGTTTGTAAAATTTATACAATGTCATGTGCCTTGCATCCATTATGGATATTTAGGCTGGGGGAAAAAAGGCTCATTATTCTGTAGGCAGCAATGATGTTTCTGAATAATACTGAAGCAGATTGTCTTCCAAAAGAAGCAACAGATTCAATAGCACCATATTTTGATAGCTCTTCAATAAATCTTACGAGTGATTCTTTTTATTCATCTGTGGGGAAAGAAATACTGTATTAATAAAAAAATAAATAGAAATATTTAATTACTGTTGTGCTGATTCTCACTCCTTTTGTTAAACATCCTCAGTGAGAGGGGAGGTGGTTCCTGGAGGTGTATTAATATAATAGTCTTACAAAAAGTATTCACTTAACTAGCTTGAAGATTCTCAAAGATGTTTGTGAGCTTTATGGTTCTAATCTTATTTTTCCATAAATTGCTTCATACTGCCCTTTTTCTGTGGAAAAATCCCATTAAAGAGAGTATGACCTTTTACTTGTAGCCATTTTGGAGTTAAATTAACAAAACAATTATTTTTCAACAGAAAATTTCTCCACTCTTCGTGGATGCCTTTGGGTAGAGCGCGTAGCAGGCACTGCAGAGGCCAGGGTGGTGCTGCTGGAAGTAGGTAGGCATTTAGCTCATGCCAACGAAAGGAAATCATGGAGAAGCAGTGGTTACTCCTCAAGAAAAGCCTCTCGATGACAAGGAGCTGACTGTTGCAGAAAAAAAATCTTTAATTTCAGTACTCTAGACTCGGTGACAATGAGAAACACACACACAGTCCCGGCCCTGTGTGCACAGGCAGGTATGTACATGAAAGCAGGGGCGCAGCAGCTGCCTGCGGGCAACGCAAAGGGGGGCTGTCGCAGGCGCAGAAGAAGTTGAGGTGGATGCCCCTTTCTCGTTCGGGGGCGAGTGCTGGGGTGCAGCTCAGGGGTGGGAGCTGCGGGAGCAGCGCAGCGAGCCACCAGAAATGGAGGGCTTTGGGTGCTGCGACTTGCGCTGCTGCTGTTGGAAAGGACGTGCAGGATGGCTGCTCGGCTGTGGCACCGCTGCCTAACGTGGTAAGCAGGTCTCGAAATCCAGGCTTCTGCCTTCAAGGTGGTACCCGGCACTGGCGATTTAACTCCTGAGAAAGAAAAGGATAAACGGGATCGGAGAAAAAGACAATGAGAAGCATCACTCAGGTGTGCTACAGCAGTTAAATTTGATGCTGAGAAGTATTAAATGTATTTAAATTCCTCCTTAACCCTCTGCGAGAGTCGCTGCTGGCACACGGGATTACCAGCAAAACCCTGCTGTCACACATGGGCATGGCAGAAGCAGGGCCGGCAGAAACACGGGGAGAGTGAAGCGGTGGAGAGGTACAGGGGAGAAGGAGAGGGTGAACCTGCCAGGGAGACCCAAGAGCAGCCTTCCACCCGGCTGACAGGAAAGAGAGGGAAGCCAAAATGATTTCCTGTTATGAAATAATGTGGAAAAGGGCTGGGGAGGGCACGTTTCCAGCAAATGTGGAACAGCCAAGGGACAGTGTGGCTCTTCCACCTTCCCTGCCAGTGCCCAGAGAGGGGACGTGGCCCCAGGGCAAGGCAGTGGGAGGAAGGACTTCTCTGTGGGGCCACACACACAGGCAATGCCGCAGGGCCGGTGCAGTGGTGGGACTGAGGGGTGGCCCAGGGGACGGTGGCAACAGAGGCAATGAGAGAAGAAGCTGAGATGGAGACCCAGGTGGGAGGCGAGTTGCTGCCGGCAGGCTCCAGGCCACCGTGTTACCCCAGCCCCATGAGGCAACATCCTCCGCCATCACACCCGGGTGCACCCTGCTGTGGACGGGACGGCCATTGGGCTGCCGGTAAGGAGCCACGCCGAGGCAGCAGGCTGCCCGGTGGGGCCACGCTGTCTCCAGGCAGGTGTTGCGGGGGCACCCCAAGATGTGAGGCTCGGTGCTGGCTGCAAAATGGCGGCAGCTGTGCGGGGAGAGGAGGAGGCCAAGAGCTGTGGCCTTGGCCCAGGGCAGCCCCTGGGCTCTGGGCAGCGCAGGGGATGTGCCTTCAGGTCTGTAGGGTAAAACATGGCTTTGCCTTGCCAAGGCTTTTGTGGCTCGTACGCTGCTTTTTTTCCGCGCAGCTCATATGAGCCTGAAATGCTTTGTGTGGGGTTATTATGGCACTGTGGTGGTGGCGTAGTGGTGGCCGTTGTCGGCATAGCCGGGGATAAGCAGTTGTTTGTTTGGTCTTTCGAAAGCTCTTTATCAGCAATAAAGTTTAGTAGATTTAGTAGTACATGAGCTGTGTCAAGTGCATTTTGTGTGTGTGTGTGTGACGCGTTTGCTTTCCTCAAGGAAAAATGCAGCCATTGATAATCTGTTGATGGATGAAATAGCAGAAACAGGGTTTCCTTGATAGCAGATGCCAGCGTACCACTTACAGCAACAGGAGGTGAACCATTACTGGTTTTGTGATGAATTAGATCTGTTGAAATATTTTTTCCCTGTTCTGACTCTCTATGAATAATGAGAATAAATCAACATTACTTCCAGGGAATGGAACTCCTGGGTGGTTTTAGTTAACTTTTTGAAAAGTGAAGTCATTGTCTCAGATCATTTTTAAAGTTCATTTCATAACTTTTTGGTTCACAAAACATTTGTTTCTGATTAGCAGCATCTGTAGTAATTTTTATACATTTTGAGGTGTCCGGCATTAAGAACAACAAAACAAGTCTGATGAATCTCTTCAAACAATTTCTGTTTACTCCAAAAACAAATTAGCAACTTTCGATAATTTCTTCTGAAATACAGTCCCTTATTAACTATATTTATCATAATTGGATCGTAAGGATTACAACAAATGTTCCTGAATTTTCCTTAAATTCCCTTCAAGGTGGCACTGTTGGGTGGTGTACATCTTGCTAGCACAGGAGCGCAATGTACAACAGGATTTAGGTCACACTTGGCACAATTATACACGTGCTTCCTCCATCTATAACCTTTCCTAGATACTTAGGGACAGACGAATGTGCACGTTATATAATCTTGTAGTAACTAAACAAAATATTTTCCTTCACAAAATTTTCTTGGAGGATTAATTTTCCTCCTTGAATTGCAACTGAGCAAACTTTAAAACACACTCCATATTGCCTGTAACAAGTGAAATGTAATATCAATCTGTTTTAGCTGTAAGAAGGTGGAATAGGTCTAGAACACAACATCTAAAACCTGGGGAAAAAAAAAACCAAACCCAAATTCCTTTCGTGACTTATTAATCATTTCTCCATTCAACATAATCAAGATGTGTACAGTTGAAAGTAGTTTGTATAGAATGTTTAACACGATGTTGCTTTAATTAATTAGTTGCGGTGGAACACACCTCTGATAGCAGTTCAGCAGCTTCTCACTGAGAAAGTTACGCAGCACAAGACGTCGAACTGGCAGCAAAGCCTGGAGAGCTTTGCAAGGCGATCAATCAGCTCAGGGTTCGCACAGGGCTAGAGCTAAAAGGCTAAGATTGTTATTGTCGTATCGTCCAAAACTTTGAGATTAAAATATAAATCTGTACAACTGAAAATTCAATAGTAGCTTGTTAGGCAGTAGCTACTCTCTGGATCAAAGGGGTTTTTTTCCTCTTCTGACAGAAAACACACAGACTCTCCTCAAGCCTTCTCTCATTGCCACCCAAAGGTCAGGTTGAGAGCTGGTAGGATGCTGATGAGGACCTCATAGCTATTAGTCTGCCACAAGTGGGTACAGGTGAGAGGAGAAATGTCATCTGAAGGAGTGCCAAGCTGCATGTGGATGATTGGTCATAGCACTGCTGCGGTGTTCGTCCCTACGTGAATCCTCCTGCTGTCCCAGGCATGCCCTGAGCTCTGCACTCCAGGCTGAGATGTTCTTTTCTGGGACTTGCAAACCTCATGAACCAGCACTTTTCAGGAGTGCAAAGTTTACATGCACCTATATTATGGTAAAGACATAGCGTGCTAAGAATATAAACAAAACAAGGTTTGTAGGAAGAGATCCTTCGTTAGAGTGGTTAGTGTAATGTAAAAAGTTTAAAATTTTTCTGGCACATAGCTCTTTCTTCACATGTCCTCAAAAGTACACCTCTTGTCTCCAACTACGGTAGTTAATTATATAGGAGTCATTTCTCCCTACCTAAAATCTCGATCTTGTTCAAATGCAGACACAAAATTTGAGGCATGTTGTTAAAAGCCGACTTCAGCTCCCTGAAACTAACAGATGCATGCTTGTAACAGCTTAAAATTTTCTAAAGATCGAAGAACAAAACTAAGTGATAACTTCTGAGAAGTGTTTTCGCATGCACTGTATCCCAAATTGGTTTGTTCCTTTTGCAGGACTCTTGCAGACTTCCAGTGGACCTATTGCTAGGTTTGGGGTCATCTGAAAATAAGTGTAGCGCAACACAAGTGGACTTTGGTGGCCAAATAAATAAGGTATCCTGTTTTATTTTGTATTCCTTGTGCTCATTCTGAAACATGTTTCTGATATTTAAACAAAACTGTTTTCCTTACTTTACCTAACTCAAAGTATCAGTGAAGAAGGAATGTTTCATGCCTGGAAGAAGACACATAATGAAGGCAAAATTGCTGCGAGCAGGTAAAATAATGTTTTAATAATTATATCTAATTAAATTGAGTAGTTAATATCATAGCCATGCAGCCAGGCTGAACAGGTGAGAGCAATGCATGCAAAAACATGTTATCACTTTGTGGAATTAAATATCAGCAGGTAATTAGCAGCTTATATATTTTCTAACTGGAGCGCTCAAAGAGCTTTTATTAATTGATGTAAATTTGTTTTCATTAAAGTTAAAGAAGGGAACTTGGCAGGTTACAAACAGTATATTCAAGTAAAAGCCGTTAGTCTCTTCTACAGCACATTATTTTGTACTATAGTTACACCTTGAGGATGCTTGTGGGTATCTAAGTATACAATTCACTAACTCCATTATTAATGTAATTTCTTCAGTAGATCTTCTGTATACTCTGTCTGATGCTAGTTTTCATTATTAAAGGAGTTGTATACTGCAGAGAGGGAGATTTTTGTTTGACTGCTGGTTTTTTTTATTGGTACTGGGCTTTCTCTTCCAATTGAGTTCAGACCCTAGAACTGTAAGAACCACGTCAGCACTTTCAATTACAAACAACGTTTCTTATGCACCATATGTTCTAATGTATAGGAAATGTTTATGCAGATTGAAAACTTCAACCTGAACTTTGAATAATTCACTTACCTTGTTTTCCCTAAACGTATATGTAAAGATACTGATAGTGTCTCCAGTTTGTATCCCTCGTGATGTGTAGGGTTTCATATTTTTCAGACAGTAAAATATCTATTGCAAATGTATCTTTTTAGATGGCATTTTAGATAAAAGCAGTATAGCTAATCTTGCAGATATGAAATATGGAATTCTTTGCTATTGATATGATGATTAATTTAAAAATCTAGAAAAGATTTGCATAGATAAAAAAATTTAAAAATTTAGAAATTAAAGTACTTAGAGAAAATCCATGGAGTTTGTAATAACATACCTAAAAGAAGATAATGAAACAATCTCTAAATTGTTACAATTTACATTTATTTAAGAGATATTTTTGCTGTCTCACAGCACTGCTTAATATTTTTCTATTTCTTCGTAACATTTAAAGTTATTAGATTGGAGTAACGTTTTAAAACATTTTTTAAAAAATCAGTATCTGAGCAATGAAAGGCCAGAAGCTAACTTCTGATCATATTGTTCCATTAGCCCTGATCTTCTAAATATGTGTGACTTTACCTTTGTTTTGTGATCCAAGGACGGAATGCTAAGTTTTTTTTATCAAGGTCTACTTTTGTACAAGGAGAAGAGGCAGAAGGTATGGTTAAGTACATAAAATTAGTGGAGAGAGTTTCTTGGAAATCTCCTCCCTATTCTGCAGTAATAAAACAGAAGAAAACATAGTCTGTCAAGGACAAACAATATCAACCTGATCTAATTTCCTTCATTAGTGTGACTGGCTTGGTGTATAAGCGAACAGCAGTGAATGTAATTTAAAGTTTAGAAAGGTTTTTGTGCTGTTCTGCTATGCAGCTGCCATAAACAATTCCAGGAAATGTGGTCTAGATTAAATCACACTCGTAGAGTTGTAGAATTGGCCGAGACACTATACTAAGCAGTAGCCATCAAGTTATCAAAGTGAAAGGGCGTAGGCTGGGATCTGACAGGAGTTTATTATGGTGTTGCTTTTGCTCAGTGTGTTCGTGAATGAGTTGGATGTCAGGAGAAAGCATTATATTACAAAATATGTGGCTAACATCAAGTTTTAAGATCATCTTGGTGAGTTGGATTATTCATAATCAACAGGATGAATTCCAATAGAGAGAAGCATCTTTCCACTCATATTACTACTGCTGAATTTTCTTGTGACGATTCTACTGATGATTATTAGATTAACTTCTAGTGATGCTGAAATTAGATGCCCCAAGAACTGACATAATTGCTCTAAAATCATTACCTCAGAACTATTTCAGTAACTATTATCTTATTTTAGCAAAATCTTAAGTATGATAGTTTGAAATTTAGTTCTCACTAATCTACCCACCAAGGGAGAACAAATTCTGCCATGTAGGTAAGAACCCAAAATACATGGAAAACCATTTCCATTAAGTGCTTCCCTTTCCCAAGCCCTCCACTTCCTTCACAGCTCTTCAGGTCTGAGGGTATGCTCTTCCTTTGTGCTTGTTGGAAAACACAGAGAAAGGTGAGTCTAGTGGAGTGGAGTGGGGAATTGTCCCAAATTTTGCTACTCTGTGCTGTAAGTAAGTAAAACTGTGAGTAAAACTGGTAAGTTTTTGAAGGGTTTTCCATACGCTTTTGCAGGCTTTTTTGTAAACTATGTATTTCAAAAGATTTAGGAAGAATCTCCATAAGATTGCATTTCCCGCTACAGGACATACCCCTAGCAGTTGTGCCACCTGCTTCTATAGGAAATCAGGAAAGCAATGAAAGTATGCTTTATTGTCTCTACTGGGGGTCAGTTGGAAACTAGGAGAACCGTCATGATGGCTTCTGCCAATCACTCCTTCCCTACTCCGTAAAACCTTGTGGAAGTCCAATGGCTTAAGTAGTGCTTGGTAAAGGCAGACAATGTTTTACTTCTGTGATGGATGGTAAACCAAGAAACGGCTTAAACTTTTTTAAACTCCTTTGACTTGCATTTGCTGCAAAATCAGCTTAAAAAGCCCCCACATTTTCCCTTGTGCCTTTCAAGCTTCATTTCCTTTTACCTTTCCTATTGCAGATAAACACCTTCATATCACTTTATTTTCTCCTTCTGGAGAGTATCTTCATACAGGTATTCATCACAAGACACTAGGCATCTCCTGGTTATTGGAACAAAGGAGATTGGAGCTAGAATAGATTTTAAAGCAAAACCAGACTGCTCTGGTCTTTGTTATTTTTTGCCCAGAATCTAGTTGTATTACAGCAGTTTGGGTAATTTTTAATTCATAATGTTGCAACACAGACCCTGAACAAGACTGTGCTTTGCCATGTAAAATTTCTTACATGGAGGGTCAGCTGGAAAGAAGCAGGGAAACATAGAAAGTGATGCACTGGTGGTAGTTTGTTACCTGTGTTTTGATGTCTTGGTCTATGCTGGTGTTTGCTTTGTTCTGTAACTGGTGTATTAGAAAAGCAAAAATACATACTGTGTTGTGAACCCAGGAGGAGCAGTACACAAAAGGCCACCTGCCTCCCCAGCCTCCCCCTGGCCTGGGAAGCAGAAGAACCTCAACTGGGTGTGCACCTTCTTGGATTCATAGAATCGCCTAGGTTGGAAGGGACCTCTCAGATCACCTAGTCCAACCATCAACCTAACTCTGACAAAAACCATCACTAAACCATATCTCTAAGCACTAGGTCTACCCGTCTTTTAAATACCTCCAGGGATGGTGACTCAACCACTTCCCTGGGCAGCCTGTTCCAATGCTTGATAACCCTTTCAGTGTAAAATTTTTTCCTAATATCCAGTCTAAACCTCCCCTGGTGCAATTTGGAAGTCTGCTGCACAGGATTGGTTTCAGTCTTTGGAGCTGAACACGGCTCATGTAGCCGACAAGAATGAATGTTCCTTTTGGGAACACCCATTTACATATAGAAGATAAAGAACGCAGGATAACTTTTTTAAAAATAAAATTCACATTGCATTTTTCTTTTGATAGTAGAATGGATGAGTTGCAAGTTGAATATGTCACATCCTGAAGAGAAAACCAGAAGATCGGTAACACAGCATGACTTTTTCAGCCTTTGATATTTTAATAAAAACAGCAATCTTCCATTTATAGTTGTGTGAGGGAAGCAGAGTTGGTTCTTAGTTGGTGGTAGGCATTGAAAACAGGCATTGAGCAGTTAGTCCACATTTATTATACACTTAAATCAAAATAGCAGCAAATTCCAAATTAATCCAGTGGAGTACTGCTTTCCTCCTTTTGACATGGAAAATCAAGAGCTGCACCCTTAGCACAGAGAGTACAACACGGGTTGAGATCTTTTCTGGATTCAGTGGGGCCACTCTTTCACCTCTAGTACACTTTCTTCCTCTAAATAGAATCTCCAGTCTATTTGTGTCTTTTTTCCTTCCTCAGACACACCAGTGAGCCTCCAGCGGAAATTCCAACTCACATGGTGATTCTTAAACTTCTTTGCTGCTAATCATGTACTGGGAGGTAATGTGAATGAATATTAAAACAGCATCTTATACCCATCTTCAGCAGACACCGATAGCAATTTGCTGTACAAAAGGAGACCGGGATATTTTTTTCAATACTAGAACTGAAGCCGTTATTTCTAACTTTGAGCCTGCTACTGAATGTAGTGCTGAAGATACCCTCTCTCTTTCCAAATGTAGTTTTGGGTTACAAAATGGTAACACAGAGGACAGTCTTCTTAATGGAAGAAAATAATACATCTGCGAATGAAAAGACAAATGATGGTTTGCCTAAATATTTCAAAAGCATGGATTTGAAGCCATAAGCAATAGAAAACAACTGAGGAACTAATATCCAGACACGAAAACAAAATCTTCCCCTCTCCTCCCTCCCCCACCATTGGTTAGTCTTTACAAAAGGTAGTCTCTTCAAAATAGGATGACCACAAGTTAGTTTGTGATCTCTCCCCAGAAGGCTCCGATGTGAGACTGTTCTCTCATCTACTGGCAATGGAGGGAATGCAGCGTCTGCCTACGTTCCAGGAGAAGACCAACACCTCACGGCTTTTCCCCTGATGGTTGTCAGCAATTGACCAATTTCTTCAAAGTCCGTGCATCAGTCAGCCAGGGCAACCTCATTCTCCCTGTCTTCAGACAGCTTTTAATCGAGAAAAAATTCCAGCTGCTGCACAGGTGAGTGGAGCAGTTCAAAATGTGCTTGCTGTGGGACAGGCAGGTGCATAGTGGGACACCCACCGCTGGCAGTTCAGCTGTGAGGGACCTTAGAGCATCACACAATGCTCCAGAGAGCTCTGAGATACCCACAACCTTAAACTCAAACAGATGCCCGTGAGGACGTTTTCCTCTGGCTCCGCTGCTGAACCAAAGTCTCGTTCCGTGGTTGTAGCAACTTCAAAGTCACACTCGCCAAATACAGCTGCAACCTACTCTTTCTATACCATTGTATATGAACAATATAGCACGCAAACCTCTTCAGAAAGAGTTCGGTAATGAGTAAGTTTTTGTCTTGTCAAAAAGGTAGAATCTCTCCCTTGCCCTGGCAAAGTTGAAATACACTAATACCGAAAAATATTAATTTCTTGAATTCCTGCTTGTTGTGAGTGAGTCTCATTCAGCATTGCTGGTTTAGTGTAGTTTGTAAGTTAAGTCAGTAAGTGTTTTCTTACCGTTTAGAAGTGATGGGTAATACCTCATCAGAATTGAATACAACTGTGTTATTAAAAAAACATAATATCAAATTTCATTCATTTTACGTGCCAGGATCTTGAGACGTTTTGTAAGATCTCTTTATAAAACTAGCCGGCACGTACCTGTCTTCCGAAGGGCTTACCCTTGCTACAATTACAGCTTTTTTTCCAAATATTTGTAAAACAGTAATAAAACGTAGGATACTGACTGCTTGTTAATTACAGCTGTATGACTTAGCACAAATACGTTGAAACAGCGTAAAAGTGGTGGTGTGACTTAGATACAGTCTCTGGACCACATTCCAACTGCCTAGAACTGGTGGGGGCTGAAAGCTTTTCAGCCTCCAGTGGAATTACTCGTATTTACCTTGGTATAAATAGAATAATCTGTAAAATAGCTTGCTAATAGTAGCTTGACTGTTGCCCAAGACCAAATAATGGGCGGCCTTGTAAATCAAATACATATGTGATTTAAGTAAATGCATTTACCCGTCTCTCAGAATGTCGAACTAGAACGTGTTCCTGTGGACTCTTGGATTTTGGAGGGTGATGACTATTCCAAGAAAACCTCCTTAAACTTTTACGAGTAAATTACATACTTCATTTCATCTTTTTGTCTATGAGAGGGTTGTTTCTAGTAAGTATGTATTTAGACTGCATTCATTTCTCTGTGTACAGGAGCTTCCCACACGTGAATTTTGCTAGTTTTGTCGCTTTAAAATTAATCTGTTGCTTCAGGTATGCAGGTCTTCTGTGAGGTGTCTGAAATTGCTCTTACTTGCATATATGCAACTACTGCGTAATTTACCACACGGTAAGAGAATTTCTGGATTATTTTTAAGGAAGAAGAACTTCAAGAAAAAAGCGTGTTGATGTAGGCATTAGTTGGAATCCTCATGTAAACATAGCTGAATTTTTCACTTAGCCTTTCTGAACAGAAATAGATTAACTTACTGCAAATAGGACTTGGTATACTAGCTTTAATGAGCTAGCAGAGCAATTTGGGTCAGGTTGTGAAATTGTCCATTTCCTATCCAGTCAGAGTGCTTGGATGTTCTGTAAAGGAGGCAGGGATCTCCACGCCTAAATGTGCTCTGCCAGATTTATTTAACTTAAGCCTCCTAGGGGAAGAAAATGGATTGGCGTTGTGTGTGTGTTTCAGATCGAACTTAAAAACTCCCAGAAAGAGCATCTGAGCTGCGTGATCGTCCTGCGTGTAGGAGACCATTCAAAGAAGTGCGATTGCAGACAGTCCTCTTGTTCGGCCACACTGAGACATCTTCATTCAAGAGGCTGAAGGGAAAGGTGCCTTTACTGGATTCCGCCAGCTGGCTTAATCTGTCTGGCTATTAAATCCAGACTCAATTTTGTAAAAACATGTATGGAATTCTGTGTGTTACTTTTCCAGATGTCTAGTAGATACACAAGTACGCGTGGCATGAAGGTCAGCTGGTCTTTAGTCGAGCAGAACTTGTTTCTTTCCCATGGAAAGACTGCAGACCAAATGTAGGGCTGTTCTGTACCGAGTTTCTCATCAGGATAATGTTTTTAGGATGAGCTTTATTTTAACATAGGAGACCGCGTGAGCCGATGCAGGCAGGACACAAGAACAACCACAAAACCATGGATGAAAGGCAAAGAACAAGTTTAATCTGAACACCTCACAGACCGGGGAATCTCCGAAGCAACACCCGGGTAGAGGCACAGAAGCAGGGGACGCGGGCACCGCGGAGTGAGAGGGTCCTTGTTAGCAAGAGCGTGCGCAAACTCCCTGTTCTCGCTGGTATTTAAAGGGTTCAAACAGGCATCATTTTCCCACTGTGCTTTGATCTTCTTCAACAACAGGCCAGGATTCTCAAGCGGCTAGATAAGGTGTCCCCGAGTCCATCGCAGACTTAGGTTATCTAAGTGCAAGTGTTTCACTTGCAGCACCCAAGACTGAACAACAATCAGTGTGATATATGTGTTTCCCAGCACCCCAGGTCGCTTGAGCGTATTTACAATCCTCCTCGCCGATCTTCCGTTGCTTTCCCACAGAGACAGATCTGTAGAATGTCTGAGCTTTAGGTGTATTTAGAGAAGGTAAAGCTCCTTTTATAAGTAGCATGTGCAGTTCAGCTTCCTCATTTGTGAACAAGGCTTAGGAGCAGAAAGAACACGGATAAATTCAGACTGGTGAGTGGGACAGCTCAAAGCCACTGTCAAGGATATTTGCAGAAGAAACTTGTTTTTGCCAGAAATCAGGAATATTAGTTCTGCTGCTCCTTCTTGTAACGGGTCCAGCGCCACCCTTTGCTAGAGTTCACCTTGACTTCAATAAACTGCAGCAAGAATATTGTCCCATTTATTGTAATTGAGGTTTTTATACATTGGGCAAGAATTGTGGTAACAGTGAGGTATGGGACTTATGAAAGGATAAGACATAAACGTTTTTATTACTTTAGAACCAAAACCTCACTTATTGCAAGGAACTTAGCATAAAGATCATATATCGGGGGGGGTATGTCTTGGATCTGCACGGCAAGGTTTTGGTAGTAGGGGGGCTGCAGGGGCGGCTTCTGTGAGAAGCTGCCAGAAGCTTCCTCTGTGTCCGATAGAGCCAATGCCAGCTGGCTCCGAGACAGACCCACTGCTGGCCAAGGCTGAAGAATCAGCGATGGTGGTAGCGTCTCTGGGATAACACAGTTAGTTAAGAAGGTGAAAAAGTTGCTGCACAGGAGCAGCCAGAGGAGAGGAGTGAGAATACGTGAGAAACAACTCCGCAGGTCCGTGAAGAAGGAGGGGGAGGAGGTGCTCCAGGCGATGGATCAGAGATTCCCCTGCAGCACATGTGAAGACCCTGGTGAGCCAGGCTGTCCCCCTGCAGCCCACCGAAGTCCATGGCAGAACAGATATCCACCTGCAGCCTGTGGAGGACCCCACGCTGGAGCAGATGGATGCCCAGAGGAGGCTGTAACCCCAGAGGAAGCCCGCACTGGAGCAGGCTTCTGGCAGGACTTGTGACCCCACGGGGGACCCACTCTGGAGCAGTCTGTTCCCAAAGGACTGCACCCCGTGGAAAGGCCCCACGCTGGAGCAGTTTGTGAAGTGCAGCCCATGGGAAGGACTCACGTTGGAAAAATTCATGGAGGACTGCCTCCCATGGGAGGGACGCTACACGGGAGCAGGGGAAAAGCGTGAGGAGTCCTCCCCCTGAGGAGGAAGGAGCAGCAGAGACATGCAATGAACTGACCACAACCCCCACTCCCCATCCCCCTCTGCTGCTCAGAGGGAGTAGGAAGTAGAGAAAATCAGGAGTGAAGTTAAGCCCAGGAAGAAGGAAGAGGTTGGGGGGAAGGTGTTTTTAAAATTTGTTTTTTTATTTCTCATTACCCTACTTTGATTTAATTGGTAATAAATTAATTTAATTTCCCCAAGTCGCATCTGTTTTGCCTATGACAGTAGCAGCTGAGTGATGTCCCCGTCCTTATCCCAACCCATGAGCCTTTCTTTATATTTTTCTCTCCCTTCTCCAGCTGAGAAGGGGGAGTGATAGAGCAGCTTGGGTCCAGCCAGGGTCAACCCAGCACAGGGTACCACAGTCTCCAGGTGCTGGCATTCTGTCCTTGCGCTTAATGGGAGCCCTTGGAGATAAAGCAGCCACCAGAAACACGGGGCACCCTGCACATGTGGCTGGTGGCAGGGGACAAGAGTCAAGAGAGCACTTTTGTTTTCTTCGCTCTGGCATGACTGCAGATGCCTTCTTGTGCCCAGTAACCTCCTTTACCAACTCCATGTTTCTTTTTAAAGCCATACAGACTTTCTTTGCCTATTATTCTTGGTAGCAACTATTAGTCCCATTCTTTTAATAGCGGGTAGTGTAGTTCCCCTCAGTTACCCCCTCCTAGTTTCTTCTTACAGGAACACGAAGTCAGCTTTGTTGCACTCTCACTTAAAAAAATAACACTTTTGAGACTGAACCACAAGTAGTTATAAAGTAGACAGTGACTGTTTCAGTATCTACTTTCTGGGTTATGATCTATTTATTTCTACCTATCCAGAAGTAGCTTACGTTATGTCTCATTAACTTAAACTGAACACTGAATCTTTGTAAATATCCTTTGTGTGTTTTCACTAGCTCATACCTACTTTATAGAAAGATCTGGGGTGCAATCATCAAAATCAGTGTTTATGAGGAGGTAATTGAGAAGATGAAGCATTCCAAAGGTGTACCACAGAAAGATACCCACATTTTTAATTCAGAGAAAGTAATTATTTGTCACAAGTTTCAATTAAGTTTTAGTTATTTAAGTAGTTGGCTGAACAAAACTAAGACATGAAAGTCTAGGAGACTTAGGGTAGTCCTGCTTTTGTACCCACATAATGAGCATAATGAATATACTTAGATTCATAATTTGATATATAATTCAGAAGTTAAGAAATGAAAATACACACTCCCTCCCACCTCACCATGCTGCTTCTCCCATTTGACTAGCCTCGATTTTTTCTTATAAAGATTGATCTATAAATATATCTGTTTTCCCTTCTCTGCAATACAAAGTAATTCTTTCACCCCTAACTCACAGAGGCTAGTACCTCCCTGTAAAAGATTTAAAAAAACAGGCATAGGGAGAACCAAAGTGAAATCCACATGAATTCTTTGGCCCTCACATGTCTTCCAAAACCAGGAGAGGGGCAACTTAACAAAGGACAAGAGCTCCATTTTACACATATTCAAGAAGACTCTTTCCACAGATTCTGTAATACCTCTGATACCTAAGCAGACAACCCCATTCGAAGAACTACACTTTGGTTTTAGTGTATTTAAAACTTCTTCATATATTTAGCAGCTTTGCAGTATGACACTTTTAAACACAACTGAAGACAGGATGCAAAGCATTAAGTTTTAAGCATACTTTATTAATTGCAAGCAATTGCCACTGCCCAACATCCTCCACCCGAGTTACAATTTTACACATACTGTAGAAGATCGCTCTATCTCCAGTAGTACCACAGACCGGTCTGCCTTCTGCGTACGGGTCAATATACACATAAAGGTTCTTCAAAGGTTTTATGCCACTTACCCTATGTATGGAGATAAAGTATTATTAAAAAGGTTTTAAAGGAATATTTATATTCTATCAAACACTCTTAAACAGTTTTTAATTTTTAAGTTATAGAAGTATACACCAAGTTAATAAAACACACTAACTGCATAGGGCTGGTATCTTGTTTTTCCTCAATGCTTGGCAAACTAAGTATGTTAAAAGCAAAGCTCCTTGTCACCATAAGGAAGAAGGTAACAGAAATGAGCACAGCGGATTTAGCCAAACTTTCTGTACGTAGGACCTCAGGTGAAGATAAAAATTACATCTTCATGTAGAGGAGGAAAGATAAATTATCCTCCCTCTTAGACCAGCTGAGAAATAGTTCAACAAGAAGACTCTGGTGCAGAGCTGTTCTGTTTGCCACAAGCTGCAGCCACAGGAATTCAGCTGACTGCAGTGACACCAGCAGCTGCTCTGCTCTCCTCAGAGACCACAGGCTACTGGGACAGGCACTGCCTAAAACTGGAGAAGATCCTTAACAGTGTCAAAAAGTCCTCAATTCCACAGGCTTTTGAAGCCAGAACTAAAGATTTTCTATTGCTGCCAACAAGAAGTATCAGCTGAAGCTGATACTGGAGGGAGGACTGAAATACACTTGTTTTGAATAATCCCTGTCAGCCAGCCTCTGTATCAACAATAAAGTGTGAGGGAATTAAAATAACGAACATGCTGAAGTTAAAGAAAGAAGTGCACCATCTGCTTAAACAGTTACTAGTTAAAACACATGTATTTTAACCAAATATAACAGCAGATTTTTTCCTCAATTTCATAGGTTTTATACTGATCATTCTATAATTTTAAGAAAATTGCATTTAAACAGTAATGCTTATTCACCTACATTTAATCACAATAAAAAAAAATAATCTCTTCGACCAGAAATGAAGCAAGCACATCTATGTAACAAATTCTGATACAGTAAGTACGTTTCAGGAATTATCAGTACTGCAGCAGTGTTAATCAATTCTAAATTGGAATGCTGGAAACCAAAAGATTAAGACAGAGCTACACAAAGAGTATTTTTCATATCTTTTATAGGACAGAAACCTTTGTTCATGTCTTCTGGTAGCCATCATCTTCTTTTGAGCTGCACCTACAACACAAAGAACAAGTAAACGAGCAACTTTATGCTTCTCCAGAATAGCTTAAAACAGTTCTGTAGGCATTAAGGGGCATCTTTTCTATTGCTTTGTTTCTGTATCACCAACTCATTTCATTGTTTTATATTCCTACTTTAAGAATAAGTACAAAGCAACAGAAAGAATAAAGCTATTACTACATCTGTGTAAAACTGCCCTCAGAAGTGCTGCCCTTGTTGTAAAAGTGCAAGTTACTTTCTGTATTTAACTAGCAAGCAACTAGTATTTCATTAAACGTGAAAGCTTTTTTTTTTTTTTTAAATTTCCTGTACGAACAAGATACCTTAGTATGTGGAAATAAGGAGAGGTTATTTTTTATTAAGAATTTTACAATATAAATTGAGAAGAGACAGGTTGAAGGTTCCAAATAGGCATACAAAGCCACCCATCTCCTGCTTGTTTTCGTAGTTAGTTCATTACATCTCCTCGGTGGGGAATTCCCCACCAGCAGAATGACTGCTTTGTGACATTTTTCCATTCTTGAGTGCACTGAGAGTGCATGATTGTTGCCATTATGTACCTAGATGGATACAAAAACCCTTCTTAGTTCAAAGAAGTATTATAAAGTAATGTGAAACCAGCGGGGGTTTCACAGCTTTTCAGAATATATTAATAAAAATGAAAAGATGAACTTCTTACTACTGTCAGAGAACATTAAAACAGCAGTATGGACCTGAAAAGTTTGGTTCTGGTTCCCTCGCGCTGCATAACCAACTCAAATGTTTCAAGCTGTTCTAACTCGTTGCTAAATGTTTATCTACACATGCTGTCAGAAATAACCTTGTTAGGAAGGTGAAGTTGGTGTCTCAGCAAATCAGACCCATGGAGTAGGCGTTGAGTGGCCTGTGACTCGCTTTCCTTTTTCTCTTTCAGCACCATCAAAAGGAAAAGTGAGAAAAACAGCACAAACATTAGTTAAAGCCTGAATTTCATCCCATGTCCTACAGGAATAATTTCATTACAATGAAAGCAGACAGACATTATCTGTAGGGTTGTTTTTTTTTTTGCTTTGTTTTTAAGCAGTGATAATTATATATCCAATTAACATAGCCTATAGCTCTCCCAAAGATCATAACGCTTAATAATGCCTTAAATTAAATGATTAATAGGAAATGCGGGGGTGGTTCTTACGAATTACCTGATTTACCATCACTGAAGACAGATTCTTTTAAAAATGGCTACAAATGCCTTGTTCACAAAAGACTTTATTATCTAATGATGCATACTGAAAACATACAGAAATCTGCATGGTCCACTTTACATGCAGCAGAACAATCTTCACTTTACAATAAGTAAGTGTCAACTGTTTTATGCAAGAGACAACACTTTAAAGTCACATTTCTTAAAGAAAAGCTTCATTTACAAAAGAAATAAAAGGTAAAGAAGCAATTACCGCTTTTAAAAAGCAGCTGCTTTGTTCAAGAGTGGAAGGTTTATGCCTGTATTGAAAGACAACATGATCACAAATAATGAAAACAATGAACAAATGAAACACTTTTAGCATAAAGCAGTACACTTTCAAAATGACATACAAATAGTTAAAAATTTCATTATGTTGTCTATCTGTCCTTTAGATATAAGGTCTTTCGAATGAGATCCCAACGTATGTAATAACTAAATGAAAACTCTTCTGTAAGTATTGGTTCTATGTCATAGTGAATTGTATTTAACAAAATGTATACAAAGTCTATAGCAAGTTGATTAAAAAAATTAAAGTAATAAGAAACAGTACACTGAAGGCGCTCTATCCATCAAGTGCGCACTCTCAAAATTTTAAATGTGATGAACAGAACAGAAGTTGTAACTATGCCACGGTTGCAATGCCAGAAAAATAAAACAAGATCATTTATCAAACATGCAGGGAATTCTGCCACAATGCTATTGTCTCTCATTTGTCAGTTGTTCCAGTAAAATAACAGCTTAAACACCGGTGATGTTGATGGGTTAGCTTACCTTCAGTGTACTGAAAGTTGTACACAACCTGCTTTAAAAGAGGAGACCATCCCTGCGGGCAGGCTCAAGAAGGAACAGACCCCCTTCGGCACTGACTACACCAAGGGCATGCTGCTGTGGCCTGCACACACACACCTAGGAAAACGTGAATATAAACAGCATTTATGCTGGCCATTTTTTAAAGACAAAAATGAAGCCAAGTCTGCTAAAAACAAATCAACCACCCAGTATTACTGCTCTTTTTTTTTTCTTTCTTTTTTTTTTTTTTTTATAACAGATGCTTTTTTCTTTTTATAATATATACGAACTGCAACCATATACATTAGCATTGTACTTCTGTGCAGTCTTGGCAATTAAAACAGTTCTACAGTGAAAATTTTCACATAAGACACGAAACAGAATTACTCTAACATTTCTAAAAGAAATATCAGCCTTGATGTTAATTCAAATGTATCATTTCTTCCTCAACTTTGCAGGGGAAATATTTATGTTTATATACATTAATAACTGCTGTGAAATTTCTTCAGTCTTTGTATCTTAATTACTCAAACCCTTTGAACTTCTTCATCTGGTTTAAATTTTTTCCTGGATGAAGGCATGCTGCAGAGCCTGGTTGATGCTAATCCGTTTAGCTGGGTCTAACATTAGAATCTGGTCCAACAAGTCCTTTAGCTGGTGCACTTTTTTACGCTGGTCTTCAGGGAGTCGTTGGCACCCAATCAAGTCTGCTAATAGGTCCTTGGTTGGATTAATGGTGCTCATAACAGTAACTTTCTCCTACAAATACAAAAATGGCAACCTTGTAGAACAGGAGTAACGCACAAACCCCCTATCCCTTTTACAGAGCTTCAGCCGCAACTTTTCTGCGGGGTTCTCTCAGATCTGATCAGCAATGCTGATCACAACGTCATCACGTGGCCTCCTAAATCCTCATGCAGGCAAAGGAAAAGAGTGGAAATAATGCTGCCAGGGGGAGGCCAGGCTGCATCTTTTGCCAACAGCAGGTGCACACGTGAACTCAACATCCCACTTAACTGAGAATGTCAAAATTCCATGTTGTTCCCACATCTGACCACTAATTCTGTGATTCTTGACAAATATACTACGTTAAACTGATACAGAACGTCAGTGACCTTCTATAACATAAGCATGTCATACTGAAGTTGGACACACTTCTCTAAAACGAAGCCAGAATTTCTTTTATTAGTAATTTACGGATGGATTACATGGAGATACCCTCTATACCTACCACGATTAAACTAAGATTTCTCTTAAACACGTTCCTAAATTGGAGGAAAAATCTCTGTTGCCAGTTTATAACTATGTATCCTGTCCATACTGCTGCAAAACTACATTCTGATAGTTTATAAAATCTTATTTTTAATGAAGATGTCAAAATATGTTTGGAAGATCATAATAGTAGGAAAGCTTGGAAAAAAGTAATAGGTTAGTCAACACATTGAGGACTTACCCTTTCTGTCACCTTATCTACTTCTATATACATAAAGTTGAGATTTTGATCAAAGTGCTGATCTTTGAACACACCTTTTCGAATCATCTGGAAAACGAGGGAGAGGCAGAGCTTCAGGAAAGGTCTCTGTGTCTTACAAATTCCACAATTAACATCAATGTCTACTAACTTATTGCAACATGAATAATTTAATACTAATAAAATATATATCAAAAGCACAGTAAGAAATGTGTAGATTGAATAAAAAAAAACACAGTTCAAATCATCTGAAAAAGGACACAGTATCTTCCATTGACTTACGTATTTTTTTTCAGGTCAGTGCTTAGAAGGTTTCTGCTTTCACTTTATACTTAGTCTATGAAAAAGAAGCTGTATACTTTCACTTCATAAGATTTTAAATCATTATTAATTATACAGTCAGAGCGATGTCTGATATTTACTTGCTGTTAAGAGAAGATGTATATGATAAGAAACAGAATTCAGGGAGAAAAAAGAAAGTATGTTGTACTGTTCATTACAGCAGTTTCAGATATTAATTAAAAATCATGTACTTTTCTTTCTCACCTTGTTTGGCATCTTTCCTTTGAGATCCATGGCTAGTTTCAACATATGATTATTGGTTTTGCCAGGAAAGAGTATTTTTCCTGTATAAAGTTCATATAATGTGCAGCCTACAGACCACATATCTATACCATAGTCATAGATTTTTCCTATAACTGAAACAGAGCAATTCCAGTTAATTCCGTAAAGGCAGCTTTAAAAGATACAATATTACAAAACCAGACAGATGAAAAAATTCTCATTTGTAAACTATATTGGTGCTCCTCGTCTTCAGAATAAGAAGTCACCATAAAAAAGTAAGGATGCAAACCTTTTAACTTTTACAGTATCCCTATTTTAGATAGGGAGGTTTTTACGTAACACCCAGTACGAATTAAGTCAGTAAAAAACAAGGTCAGAACAGTATCTCTAAATTAAAACATAATTATAACCAATCAGAATGACTCCTCCCTGTCCTCACTGAGCTGACCACCAACATACATGAAGAGTCACACAAGCACGCTTTCAAAGTCTGAATTTTTGACTGCCACCTATTTCCAGAGTGATGTTTTGCTAAGACCAAACAGAGAGTAAATTCAAGTCAAATTCTCATTTGCTAGTACTGGTATATCCTGTTACCGCTTATGATACATGTAGCCAATCCAAATGTACTTACTAATTTCTGGAGCTCGATAAAATCTACTAACTAGATACGGTGTGATGTCGTTATCCGCAACATGCGAAGCTGATCCAAAATCGCAAAGCTTTAATATCGTTTTAGATTCATTCACCTGAAAGTTAAACATAAATATCCATTAGCACTATTTGTAGAGAGAATTACCAAGAGCACTGTGAAAGTAACAATAAACTTAAGTCAGAGATAAGAAAAACATTCAGCCTTTAAATCGGAAGCTCTTCTCATATTTCAGTCCTTCCTCTCTGTATTCTAAGGAAACTGTAAAACCTTCTTAAATTGAAAGTGACAGTTAATGTCTTCAAATCCTAGGAAATGCAAAAAAAAGTCAGTTTCATGTACTTTTCCCTTACTAAAATATCCTTGGTGGACCCGGATTTCTTTCCAGAAACTGAAATTATATCAGCCTAGACTTCCAGCTCTAGTATCCAGAGTACCGCTCACAAACCAGCAAGTTATTCACGTATCTCACGCTTACATAGATTTCATTGCTGTGATGGCAAAAGGCTAACATTTTAAATAAAGTAAAATCTGATTTCTGCACAGGGATGACCACCAAGAAAACACGTTTGATTCCTCTGATGTAGCTCTCATGCTCTGCTAACCAGAATGTTTAATGGAAACAGAAAAGAAAAAAAAGACATTAAAGACTTTTCTCCATTATCTCATGCACGTGCACAAATTCTCCATCCAGACCCAAACAAACTACTTCCATTTTGCAGAAAGCAAGAACCATTACTCATGGAAAAAGTCCCAAGATTTATCCTAAGAAAGGATACTGTCTTACTTTGGAAGATATGCATTCTAAAAAGATACAAGGGGATGCAGATTTGTTTGAGAAAGACTGTACTACATACAAAAATTCATTTAGATGGTGTATTATATTTCTTACATACTGTTTACACCACAACAGCATTTTATAACTAAACATTCTTAACATGAACCCTTAACATTTTCAATTAAAGTAAATTTTGACTTCACCTAAATTATCAGAATGATATTAATTTCAAATACTTAATTTTACATGATAGACTGAAAAGTAAGTTTCGATCACTAATTACTTACCAAAATATTATCTGGTTTAATATCTGCATGTAGGATATTGCATCTTTTAAGAAGCTTTAAAGCCAGGAACAACTGCTGGCTGTAGGAACGCACTGCTTTAATATGGAGTCCAACATCTTTCCCGTACTTTTTCAACACCTCTCGTAAATTCATACTATTTAAAGGTAGAAAGGGAGAGAGAAAGAATAGAAAAGAACTTAACAAGTAAAAATACCGTTGCCTCAAACTTTATGACAAACTTGAAGAAACCAATTAGCTTTAGACCTTTTTGGAGAAAAGCAACACTCAACATAGGTACCCCTCTGTTAGCTACAGCAATGAACAAAAATGGGGGTTAATCAGATCTCTCCTATATTCTGTACAGTTACTTACTAGACTGAACATACTTAGATCAGAACATATTTTTCATCAAGATTAATCTGAGAGGATTTATTTGCACATGAGCAGCATTTTCTTAACAACTGTACCGCTCTTGTACTCATTTTCTGAAGAAATAAATAAAAAAAAGGAAGTATGCAAAAGATGAGGCATTGAAGAGGCGATTTTTTGATGTCTTAAACAGCAGATAAAAAGACCACAATTTCAGGACAAAAACATCATTGGGTATAAATAATGTACAAATTTGTTATAAGGAGATAGTGTAACACAAGAAAATAATCAGTTGTATGGCTTATTAATGAAAATATAATAGTCATTTCATAAAACTTGCTTTGCTTCAACATATAACCTATCTTCACCTCAAATATCTCAAAAAATAAAATATGACATACACAGATAACCTAGGATACAAACAACTGGTGTTGTTGATGGGGCTTTGAGCAACCTGGTCTAGTGGGAAGTGCCCCTGCCCATGGCAGGGGGTTGGAACTAGATGATCTTTAAGGTCCCTTCCAACCCAAACCATTCTATGATGGCTAAGCAGGAATGGGAACTAAGACAATGAATATATCCAAATCTATCATAAACCACAGGATCTACAATTAACCTGTCAAAAGAGCCTAATTAGTTAAAGGAAAAAGTAAGTGTGCAAAGCACTAACAATTTTTTTCCTTAGACTGTTGTTATATAAGTACTCTTCACAGAATATATAGCATTTGCTGAACCTCTCTGGGAATGCATTCTTAATCCAAAACAATAAAATAAAGAACAATGAAAACTAATAAAAATATTGTGACACACACAAATCATTAAGAGCAGCACTGGTGAGATGACCCATACATTATTTTGTTTCAAATATTGCCCAAAGTTCACAATGATGCTTTAAGTAAACCAGAAATAGTTCAGTATTCTGTGGATTTCTGCCTCCAGAAAAAAAAAAAAAACAAACAAACAACCATGTTTATTTTGTTTCAAAAAAAAGCTCCTTGCATTCTTGAGTCTTGGCAATAGAACAAGGTATCAAAACAATAGCCAAGAACAGAAAGGTAAAGATCACTCAGGAGTACTTTACTTTTTACAGAGAACCCCAAACATTTGTCATCTTACCTGAGTGGCTCAAATACCAGACAGAGATGTTGTTTGTGGTAGAAATGCCTGAACAATCGTAGACAATGAAACTTGTCATCAGGATCTGCATCATTGAGCTTCTTCAGAAATTCCAGTTCTTTTAGGCCAGTTTTTTGCCTAAAAAAAAAAAAGATAAATTAGAAAACAAAATCAGCAACATTCTAATACCTTTTTAGGTCTAGCCATTCACTTGGACGGTTATAATTATCAGGAAGTGAGAAATGTCTTGTCATTACTTAAGGTACCACTGCTTAAAAAAAGTCACAACAGTGGTTTGCTGTCAGTGTCTACACATTGTAGACACTTACATTTATTTAATTTTTTAATCTTCACTGTGCCTTTGTAACCTATTTATCCTTTCCATCTCCCTCCTGGTTGCAAGTAAAGCCAAAATTAGATTTCCTCCTGTAATACGACACTTTAGCATCAAACAGCACTCATGTGAGAAGTTTACTTTTTTAAAAAAAGTACTTAACCATGTACATTATTAAAAAAGTTTTAAGCTAAACTGACTATAGAGTCAAGTACGCACCCAAACTGATTATCTATACAACATAAACTGAAATAGCTTATCACCCCCCTCTCTTTTTAGACTTTCCTAGATACCTATTCGTATAACTCAAAATAGTCCAGTTATACACACAGCAAGACAATTTCTAAAACTTCCAAGGTAAAAGGCAAGGAAAAGATTTTTCATTTAAGTTGTCTTTAACGGAAGAGGACATAACATATGACTGTAGAAATATTACAGCAGACACTGAAAATGAATATTATAGACAACTCCTCACGTAACGTAGTTTAATAGATCATACTTGCTAATGTTTACTCATTCTGAAAGACCTATTTTTTTTTCTTCATTTCAATGGGCAGAGCCCCATCCCCTTCTATATACCTTATCTATATGCAAACATATAGAGAATATACAAAAATAATTAGTGTACAGATGTCTTTTTGTAAGTTGCAGATGATCAATTAGCATCCAACCCACAGCCTGCCAAATCGATTGGGCCCATCAAAACAAAATTTTTTACAGTCCACGACTCCCATCTCAAAAATTTTAGGGCTGGGCAGGCCTCATAATTAACTGTAACCTTGTTTCTTGCTACCACTGTTCCCTGCAGTTTTGCGAATGAGAAAGTGCCTGATGAAAATGCAAGTACCCTTCTCCTGTGATAGCTGTAAAGAAGTGTGGATACATAGTCCTCAAGCGCTTCCCATTATCTGGCTCATATTAGCAGAAAAGGCAGGAATCACAGCTGTGATCTGTTACTTCACTTGAAACAAAGGGAGATTCAAATCACATCATGAAAAACTTCCAACTGTTACAATATGCTTTATTATTATTAAACAAAAATATTACTTACATAAGTTCATTGTTCCTGATGATTTTAACTGCTACTTCTTGGTTTGCTCTTGCCATGTCCCTGGCTCGCACTACGTTACTGAAGACTCCCTGACCAGTGTAGCCATAGACATTGTAACGTTTATCTAGAACTTCACCTATATTAACACCTGAAGGATAAAAATCAAGCAATTTAAAGAGTTATGAGCGACATACATAATGAAACTTTTTATGAAAAACAAACCATTCTATTAATTCAGAAAAACATGATAAAGGGTATAATCCCTCAATTCCATAGTGTACAAATGTTTTGTATCACCAATCTTTGTGGAAATTACAGGGAACAGAGTGATTCTGTACTTCTGGAGTCTTTTCATAACTGAGCTTAAAACCTGCAAGCTCATTTCACCCATTACATTACATGCTCAGTGAGAGCACTGCGGTATATTTACATTAAGATAACATAACTTTTTACATGAGGATCTTTTCCATTCAGCGCCCTCATTCTAGCTCTCCTTGCAAATCAACAAATACAACTTACGGTAATAGCCTTCTGCATCAGTCCAGTTATCCCTGAGATTGGGGTTTTCTTTGAAGTCTTTGCCAAACCCAGCAGCCCTTAGACGAGCACTCTGAAATAAAAAGTAACAGCTTTGCTTGTGTGCTCTATGTTTTTCCCTGTTGTTTACTTACCAAAAGCCCTTTTTTCCTACCAAAACACTGTTCCTCTCCACAGTACAAACACACTTATCTTATAGGTGAGAGAAAGTACTGAACACAAAATGCTATTTATATACCAGTATCTAAAGACTGATGCAAGGAAAGAGGATGGGGAACAACCAACAGAACTATTACTAAACATAAATGGGTAAAGTTTCAATTCCTATCCACAAGAAATTTATATAAGTCAGGTTAGAATGCACGTTTTGGACCACCTGAATAAGTCTCTTTATTTATAGTATGTTTGTAGTAATGAAGTTTAGCAATTCGCGGGGAAAATGTAACTGTTTAAGCCTTGAATTTCTGTTCATTCAATGTCACTTCACAGATTTCATAGTATTACACTTACGACCATAAAATTACTACAATTGCTACTGGCATACCTTAACAGATTTGGCAATGTATTACCACAAATTCAAATCTATGAGTAATAAATAATAATTGAAGAACAGTTTTTGGAAGGGGGAACTGCTCACTTACAAGTCATTCAAATCCCTCTTTGTAACTTTCAAATTTATAAAAGCACACCCCCCACCTTATCCTTCAAGTACTTATCTTTTTCCAGGTCAAAGGGGTTTTGATTTTTTTTATTTTATTAGTATTACCAGTGTTACTAGAGTGACAATATGGCAGCCTTTTGTCACGAATGCTTCTGTCATACCTAATAGATTATGCATGCCATAAACCACAATTAACTGGAGAATTTCTAAGTTAAGAAGAAAACTGCTGTCTTAACTTATTTCTCAGTGTTGTGCATCAGGAACAATGAGGTAGATTTACACAGAACAGCAAGTAAAGTCTCAAAACTAGTCACTGGACTGCCAAGATTCGCAGGCTATTTCAACACGTTTAGAGAAAAGCTGCTGGAATAGTTCAAAAGTAAATGCAGGAAATGCATCTCTTCATCCAAAAAACCACCCCCACCAAACAAAATACTACATTAATCCAACACAGCATCATTAGCAAATTAAAATATCTTACACAGACACTTTTTAATTAACCATACGTGAACCTCTGAAAAAAGCACATATTTAGAACAGTGCACCATGGTAACATTAACCTAAAGTGCAACTTATATTACAAGTTTGTTACTGTGTGCCATTATAGGTCCTAGTCAAACAACAGGTGAATTCCCTCATTGCTTACTCTGGTAAAACTCTCACTAATTTCAGCAGATTTCCTTTCACTGAAATATTAATTAATTAATTAAATATCAATATTAATTAATTAATATTAACTTTGCCTGCCTTGGCTGATCAAAAGATTCAGAACGTAGCATCCACTCAGTTACACATGCTTTTATAAATCAAAGTTCCCACAAACCTCAAGTGATAGTAACTCTCCAACAAAAGTCAAGCAAAAAAACAAAAAAAAAAATCATACATTTAATCTCCAAGAATTACCTACATCAAAGTATGCAGCGAACATATCGTCTGATTCTGTGAACATATCAGGAGCTAGCAGTTTCTTCTGAGATGAACCTTAAAATGAAATTTAGATTATTCAACATGAAAAAGATGACAAACTATTAACTCTGTTACCAGTATAATTCGTGACGTGGTACCTTTACAATACAATCTAAGATCAGTATGTTGGCAAACAGGTAGCTCTACTAATGTTTTTAGCAAATACCATTTTACATTCTAGAAATACAAAACTCAGATTGGATAAGCTCTTCAAAGCACTCAAAAATTCACACCTCCTTGAAAAATTAAGTATAAAAGCCTGCAAGTAATTCACACAGCAGAAAGCAAAAAGTACATAATTACATGATCCCTACAGATGACTATATATATATATACACACACGTATGTATAAAAAGATACATAAAATGACTGTGTCTCTACATAAAAAAAATACAGACATGTTTTCAATATACAAGTTTCAACTTTTCTGCTAATCGCAAGGTATTTTTTTACTAAAAACCAAAGTTGTAAAACCCAGAAGATCTTTCTTTGCTAAATGTTTTCTGACAAAAAGGACCTTGTGTGTAGCTTTTAGCAAAAAACAGCAACGTTAACTATTATGTTTAAGAGAAACATTTTTAATGTGGGCAAGATTATCCCTTTCTCACCTTTTAATCATCTTTAAAGTCCCAAAGACATTTTACTTGGTTGATAAAAGCAAAGAAATATAAATTAAGTACACGTTAGTGAGAGCAAATAAATTTCAAACTATTTCATAACACATATTACGGTAGCATCCCTTCACGACCATGGTAAATCTCCCTTTAGGGCATTAGTCAATGGAGAAAAATAGCGGTTAACCTCAGATTCTTCAGGTCTTATGGCCAACCACTTTCATACAAAATAACTAGACTGAAATCTTTTGACAGCATCAAAAACTCTCATCCATCATGCTGACACCGTTGTTTCAAGATCACCTGACAGTATGGGGAGACAGGCTATGCCACTGTTTCAAGATATAGACCCTTCTAGCAACTTCCTCAAATTTTCTTTTTAGTTCCAGTTACTCACACTTGCACTGGGCTACAGTGAGTTATTAACTAGTTCCTTTGCAACTCACTATCCTGCCTCTATGAGGTCAGGATAAAAATAAAAAATGGCTCTTCGGAAAAAAGGTGATTCACTGCTTCCATCTGTTGTTACAGCCACCTCCAACCTGGAATCCTACCAATATATGAAAATTCCCAGATTTGAGTGTAACTGATCTGTTTTTAAAAACAAACCTTTTTTCGTATTTTAAAATGACTATGTAGTTAACAGTTATATTTTCATATACTTTAGTGGACAAAATTAGAAAACAGTACATGCCTCTGACAAAAAAAAAAGGAAAAAGATACTATCTGTTACACATACGAAGATTTAAGTCTAAACTTGTGGTATGCAAATAAGGAAAAGTGCATAAGATGGTTCTTTCCACCTGCATTGCAGGAGAACAATCTGAAAACACACTGCTCAAGGGAACACCAGGACAAACTACAGAGCAGTAAACCTGTCCCAAGAGATGCAGCTTTATTACTTCAAAGAGAAGCATCCACCAGAACACAGCATATTTAGCCCCTAGGGATACATCCAGCACATGCCACGAAATACAAGCTAACTGTCCAACCATTTCCTGAGGGGTTGGGCAGGTTTCACAGCCCTTGTTAAACAGCAATTAAACTGTAAAGAGAAACTGAAGTAGTTAAAACTAGCTCAAGTACGTCCACACAGCAACTAGTCACACCTTTTCACTACTTGGAAGATGTACAACAATCCACTTTCAAAAGACTTAAAAAAAAGGCAGATTTTCAATATTACAAGGGTGCACTGGGAAGTGATCTATGTTCCTTTTGCTGCAGGCAGCACGCACAAGACAGGTTTTATAGCAAGATGTGTTTCATTTCAGTATGTGAATATAGATTATATAGACTATGTGCAGGGAGGAAAAGGAGGAAATAAGTCATATCTTCATCAAGAAGTTATGCTACCAAAACAGACCTACAAGCAAAGACTCTCAAAAGCCTTAATCATTCTAAATTACTACAGACCCACCTATATTCTTCTAACACAGTGGCTTTGACCAAAAAAAGGGACAAAAAGGGGCAACCCTCCCCAAAATAAAGACTAGGACTATATTAAGCTTCTAAGAAAACAACATGCATGAGTGAAAAGAAAAATCTGGAAGTCAAAAAGGGTGATTCTTAACTATGAAGACAGACATTGTTACTTGCTCTTCCAAATTTATAGCACAAATTGTGTTAACAGCTATTAGAAATATAGAGAGCATGTGCCATTCATACCACCCTCCTCAACGAGCAAGTTTTATTTTAATGTTAAGCTTTTAAGTACCATAATGTTCGTGGAAACATTTTCAAATTCTGTTCATAAAGTCCATCTACTTCCAAGGCTGGAAGTATATAAGGACACTAAGCAAAATGTCTCTTTTGAAGTGCTCTGCTTAAGAGCTGCGCTTTCATGAATTGCACTAAGCAGAGATTTCTGATTCTTACCATTGTTCTGTTCAACCGTCATGAGGTTGTGCTTGGCTTTTACTGATGCCTCAAATGTGTCCACATTTTCCCGTTCGTACTCCTTAACATCAGCAGCTACTCTTTCTAGGATGTCGTCCGGTGAATTTGAGCGACTACGCGTACTACTTTGAGGACTGCTTGGTTCAGATGGTACAGATATATTACTGTCTTCTGTCTGGCCTTTGTATTTCTAAAAAGAAATTTAATTATTAATCTCACCATCACAGCTTATCACAATTTAAACATTTTTATACTCAGTCTTTCAATGGTTAGTGTAAAACCTTAATCTTTGGTTTCCATATTCCACCTTCATCTCTAATGGCAACAGATTATTTGCAGAATACGGTTTTTGAAAACTCACTTTGCTATAATGCACCACAGCCCAGACCATAAAAGATGACTAAAAGATTCATGTGTGCCCTTTAGGCTTTTACATCTCTGTAAAAAGCTGTTTTTATTGAAGATTAACTATTTTGTTGTGCGTGACAATGTCAGTACCGACAGATTCATTACTAAACCATTCTGGCACTCAAGTAGTGAAATAAAGTCTTTAAGGAAACATTTATGGTTTTGTATCTTACATCCTAGAATCTTTTCCATTTTTATTAAGTGTTATGGTACAGAAAAGAAGTTTTTCGATTCAGTTTTTCAATTTGAATTAGAAAACATGTTTGTTCATTCACTCTTGTTGAAAAATTTCAGATGCATTAAGAAAGTTCAAGACAACACCTTTACAAATTATTTTTTTAACTCAAGTAGTGCGAAATTATACAAATGTCACCACTTCTCCCACAAGTTAAAAATCAAACTGAATAAATGGTGATACCACTCAGTTATCAAGGTTGAACTATTCAATAATACAAGCAGAGGTTTCCCATTTAGGGAATGAAGCTCTGGAATTTCCTTCCTGCATGGGCCAACAATAGGTGTAACTGGCCTTTAAAAATAATTTACTTTCTATGGTTTGCTCAGTCATAGTTCTGATGGATTTTACACTGGGCTTTGCAAAAAAGTCAGAAGACGAACAGTACTTTTAGTGCTGCTTATTTTAAGCAGCATAAAACCTGGGGTTTTTTTGTAAGTAAATATGCTACAGCAATTTGCTTACTATGTTCTAACTGTGTGCCAAATCCCAACTTTAAAAAAAGACAACTAACTTCTGCTGTAGAATTACATCCCCTTTGGCCACAGCTCCCTTTCAGGGATCTCAATCACTATTACCTGTCACTACTGTTACTTTCTTATCAGGAATAAGAAGCTCATGGGAGCTCACACGTGTAACTTAATACAATATCTACTTTTATGAAGAGGGAAGCCATGTCAGTGGCTTTATGAAGTTTTGGAAATGGACAAGGACAACTTCTACTTGAAACAAACTGACCAGTTAAGTTAATTGATAGGTAACTTAATGCTATATTGACACTACGATATCAATGATACAGCTATGAAGAAAACCTACAGATTAAGATAATTGAAGAACATTTTTAACATGTCATAGGACTGTCAGAAAAGGTTTAACCATAGCACATAAATGACTCCCAGAAGAGTTTTTTCAGTCTTAAAAACGATGTTGTTGCAATAGAAACATGAAGTTTAACTGAGACTAACATTTGCAATAAATTAATTGGAAAAAAAAAATAGTAATTACTATCGTAATGTAGTATTAGGTTAAGAGCCTTCCTTTATCACAACATTTTACACTTAAAGCCTAAAATTAGTTCCCATAACCTACATGATAATATAACCCTGTACCTGAACAATTGCTTGGCGCTGTAGTCTTCTTTGTCTTATCTCTGCTTCTTCATCCTCTTCTTCCAAATCAAAGTCTTCAAGACTATAAAAATACAATTACTTTTTATATAACATCATAAACATATGATTATCTGCTGATTTTTACCAAATGCAGTTCTTTAATATAGAAAGCACACAATCTATTAAACAATAGCTGTTCAACTCAGAAAGCAAAAGTGTATTAAACCCCAGTGCGTATATTTACCTCCTCACACAGAAAATTTATCTTTTGGTATTTCATTGGGACTTCTGAGTATTTAATTTTTAACTGCAAACAATTAACAGTAACTGCTTTTAAAGAGGAAAAAAAAAAAACGAAAAAAACCCTTGTTCTGTTTCATTTCAGCATCATTCTTCCTTGATAATTTGATTAAGAATGCATGCTCGTGTGCAATTGGATTAAGTAGATACTTAGCAAATATAAAAACAATTTGCAGATAGCAATTAATCCTTTCAACTGTTAATAGTTTTTTCCTCAAGCTTATCGCTTGAGGAAACAGGCCAAATATTTTCACAAGATACTGATCAAGTTGAATTTAGAAACCAAACAACGTATCGCCCCCTCAGGTCTGCCCACTAGCCAACAGGACTTGATATTTCTTGCATACTCCAAAGTTTTCCAAATCATCCCAACAGTAATTTGACAAGATCACAAGTATGAAAACCTGATTAAGGTTTTAAGTGACAACCTGAAAACTACACCATGAAGATAACTGTCAGTTCATTCTCCATATTAGCGGATTTGTATTTTTAGATAATCAGCGCAAGTTAGAAATTAATTCTTACTTTTCATCTGATGAAGACTCCTGTTCAGCTTTCATACCCTCAGAAAGACTACCTTTAAATTTGTCTTCTTTAACTTTGCTTCTGCTCCTACGCCTATGGCCACCGCGTGACCTGGACCTCCTTCGAAGGCGAGATCTACTTCTTCGGCCTCTATCCCTGGTAACAATAAGAGGGGTTTAGATTTGGGAGTTTTGGTTTGGTTTTGTTTTTTGAAGAAAAGGAGGAAAACCTATTCATAAAACATATAGGTACATAATGACTTCAAGTAATAAAACAAATGCATTAATGGAGAACAAAATGAATTCAACTATGCTCGCATGTATAAACGGGGACAAAAAAATACATTGTCTTTTTACACATAAGATACTCTCTTAGTAATATTTTACAAAATACGTTTAAAAATTCGGTGTGTCTACCTTCTCCGAGGAGATCTACTGCGCCTTCTTGGAGATCGGCTACGTCGAAGGGGTGAACGAGACCTCCTTCTAATGGGGGACCGAGACCTTCTTCTGGATGGGGACCATCTACTGGGTGGGCTAATATCTTTTGATCTTTCACGTCTAGACAAAATATCATCTCTGGTCCGCGTTCTTAAAATAAAGGAAGAGAACAGCAGTAAAATCAGGAGCAAGCTGAAACCAAAAAACACAATTCCATCTAAAAGCTCCCTTTAAAATCTTACTGCAGGTGAGGGGCCACCAGATGGGCTTCTGAAGGAGGGAGGGATAAGTATGCTGCAGAGCTGGTTGCCCTTCTTTTGTGTGCCTGCCCACCCTGGGAAATGTGTGCCCATACATAGGTCTAGTTCAGGACAACTATGAAAACAGAACTTGTTAATTCCTACCACAAAGCTAAAGGAGGTTTTTAAAACAAAGCTTGTGTTTAAGTCTTAGATAAACAGTGGCCTATTTTCATGTTTATTAGAAACAGTATTTGAACAGTAAATAAAACCCAGTAACTCCTTCTTGAGAACTTTCTCAGCAACTTTACCACACAGTATTGAAATTTAGGACCATACTACTCCACAGCAATGACTTTAATGTCTATTTCAATTTGGGCACTAGAACTGCACAGCTTCAACATTTCCCACGTTCTCATACAGCAGATGTAAACTAAAATTCTTAATTACCATGTAAAATAACACTTCTCAAATTTAAAAAAAAAAATTCAAGTTTCACACTATATACTATTCAAAATTTGCTCATTCTTCTCTATGCAGATTCACAAATATTCAAGAAAAAAAAATCCTTGATGGGACAACTACATTAAAAAAGCTTAATTGTATTCCACAACCACAAGACTTCAATTAAAAATTGGAAAGGATAGAAGTTAAAAATATTTAACAACTATTCTAGTGACACTGCAACAGAAAGTCTTGGAAAATATTTCCACATCGTTGTTCAAAGAAAATATTGCTACTTCATCTCCTCCCCCCTACTCCCCTTGCCTTTTTTTTTTTTTTTTAAATCAAACTGGGACAAGTTATTTCAAGTGTTATCTCTCATCAATGAACAAAATCTCTTGGGTCTGTAAGATTAATTCCACCCATTCTATAATGTTTGTTTTTTTGTTTAAGACTGTTAACTTCAGTTACCCTAGCTATGTATAATGACCAGGCATACAGAATTGATAGAAAATAGTAAACAGTGAGACAGACTGAAAATTTATGCACGTGCAGAAGTACTGGCAGCTTCTACAAGAAATTGCTGCAGACTCAAAAGCTGGAGCAGATTGATCCCTTTAACCCATTTAATTTACATTATGTTCTTGTGAACAATATTACAGAAAAGTCACAGGATGAACTGACAGTTCCAGGTTTCCTGGCTAACAAAGTGGTTGTACTGCCAAAACCCAATCAAAATAACTGTAAAAAAATTAAATCAGTTCAGGGATCACAGGTATGAGACAAAAGGTAGACGCTCATTAGAAATTCATAGTATGTCATATAACGAGTAACTTCTGTTAAAGACCTGAGAAGTATCTTACATGATTAGAATATTGGAAACAAACACGAAAAATAAAATGAATGGGAATTTTTGGTTAAAACTGTTCAGTAAAGCTCCTGAAATTCTCTGACAGCCTGAGTAATTCCAGGTAGTTAAAACTCTAACATAGTTGGAGTTAGTTCAGGATGTCCCACAAAGAAAGATTATTCCTGCTGATTTGCAAACACTTGCAGCAAAAAATATTTCTTAGTAGTCCCCCACTCACATGCCGCTCAGCACGGTGTTACAGAAGTATGAATTTGATAGCAAAATTCTCGACACATGCCTCACTTGAAATACTGTCTAGACAACTAATTCAAACTATCTGCAATGCAAGCTGTCACGAGAAATGAAAACTGAAAGATGCAAAACGCTATGGAAGAAAAGTCAAACACTATGTCAAAGAAATGTGGTGGTTGCGCTGATACATTCCCAATTCACCAGAGATCAGTCAGATAAACTGCTAGCATTTACAATACTTGCTTACTCTGGTTAACACCACTGGAGCCATCCTCCAAGCACCTGCAGTATTGCTAAGCAGCAGTACAGACAAATAAGCTGATAATGCGCCTGTAGAAGATAACCCCAAACTTCAAAACCAGAGTAACATTCAGTGATGCAGGCGGAAAGACTTTCACGTTTACTAGGCACTTATATACAGCTAGATCTTTGTGGTTCCAATACACAGTTTTAAATTCATGCTTCTTTGTTCTTAATTCTTGGAGTGGGTGAAGCTAAACTCCATGATAAAACATTTTAAATTATTCATTATCCAAAAATAATGCTGAACTCTCCTGCCTGATGAATTTCTTACATTTAATAAATTAACTTCCAAAAATGTATACACTTCCATTGTTCTCTGCTTATGAACTTACATCCAGGCCTTATAAGCTTCAGAGCAGGAGATGTTAGTAATTACTGTCTTATGGTTTATATTAAATAAAATTTCAAGGTAACCGCTTTCACAGGCTCAATTGTCTTTTTTAAAAAATGCTAAGACCAAAAATACATTAAAAATATTTCAGTCTTTCTCCTTCAAGTGTATGCAAAACATGGTAATGATATGCAACTGACCAATAATGAAGCAACACTACCATACCTCTAGCAAATGAGAAATACAAAATATTTTTAAGAAAAAAAATGACTGAGAAGGACAGTTTGATATACGAGATCTGCTTTTGATATTTTTGATATTATTTGATATAAAAGATTCACCCATGCTGACTCTATCATTAGGGGGTTTTTTTTGAGAGGGGAAAAGGGGTTAATTACCCACTTGTAGACAACACTGATATGTAAGAGTGGAGGGGACACTCACTCCACAGAAATTCCTGAAAGCAACAGAACTATTAACGAGGAAACAAAGTAGAAGCCAAATTCTGAACCCACCCAAGTGACAAAAAAGGAGAACCTGAGCTACAAAACTTGTTCCCAGCAATAGTGTGAACAGCATATAACTCAGCACCTTAACAACCAAAGCTAAATATGCATGTCCGACAGCTGGAGGGAGTATTTTTTTAAAAACTGAATACATACAAAGTCAGCTCATAATATGATGCACGATCCCATTACCTCTTATAATAGCTATTTTCAGAATAAAACAGAGAGATAAACACCAAATAAGAAGACAGTTCAGTTCATCCTGCAATGCATTTTTGTGATGGTTCGTGACATCTTTAAGTTACCTGGGAGAAGACAGACGCCTCCTTTCCGATTCTCTTCTTTTCCTTTCTGCAGACCTACTCCTCACTCTTCTAACTGGGGACCGGGTTCGAGAGGGGGATTTACTCTGTTTAGATCTACGATCATTGAAGAGAGGGGACCTGCTTCTCCTTGACTTTTCACGTTGTTTGGGAGATAAGCTTCTTCCTTTTGGGCTACGGCCAGGTCGCCTAGGGGACCTGTTTTCTTTCCCTGAAGAAGCATCTTTAGAAGGAGATTTAATTGGCTTTTTTTCTTTGTCAGTCTCTGATCTCCTAGGTTTTCTATCTTTGGACCGTGATCTTCTATCTTTGGATTTGCTTCTTAGTTCTGTTGGAGATTTAGATTTTCTGCCACGATCTCTACTTTTGTTTTCATTTACAACTGGAGACTTTCTGCGATCTCTTGATTTACTTTTATCATCAGCCTTATTTCTGTCCTCTGGGGGAGACTTAGACTTTCTGGTTTTCTCCTGAGATCGCCTTTTAAGCATTGGAGACCTGGATTTCCTTGTCTGATCTTGAGACTTACTTCTCTTATAAGGGCTTTTGGATTTCCTCCTTTCTTTTGACTTGCTTCTAGTTGTCTTGTCTTTGACTCCATCAACTCCTACCTTGCCTTTCTTTTTGTCAGATCTGTGCCTAGTCCTTTCTTTTGATTCACTCTTACTTCCTTTCTTAGAACTAGTTTTATTGTCCACAGGTTCTAACTTCCCCTTAGTGTTTGACTTAGCTGTAGGTCTTGTTCCATTTCGCACTTTTTCATTAATCTCCCCCTCTTCTTCAGATCCTGACTCATAACCTTGTAATATTAAACCCATCCCAGACTGGACTTTTCCTTCCATTAATTCATTTTCAAGTTCAGCTTTCAATAATGCTCTTTGTTTCTCCAAGTCTTCCAGAGGAGCTAAAAAATCAATTTTAGTTCTTTTAGCTGGTCCATCTTCCTTGTCAGAGGTATCAGCTACCTCTTTCCGTTTATGTTTCTTATGTTTATGTCTGTGTTTATGTTTTTTGTCCTTATCTTCTTCTGAAGAATGTTTATGTTTCTTGTGTTTACTTCGGTGTTTGTGTTTCTTTTTTTTGTGTCGGCTGTGCTTATTCTGAGGTTGGTCTGCCTCTGATACTTCCCCATTTTCTTCATTTACACTTTTCTCAGATGCATCAGCATCCTCAACCCTGCAAAAAATAAAAAATACAGATCAGTACTACAAACTCACTGCAGTCCTTAATCTTCTGTTGACAGTCCTTTTTTATGATAGAAACTAATTGGCATTTAATTACCTACCTTTGGGAGAATTAAAAATGTACGACTAATGTAACTAAGTTATAACAGCAGACACACTTCCTCCTGAACAGACAGCTGCGATAGCAAAAAGAAATACTGCGGAAAGGAAATACAGCAAATGTACTAACAAAACAAAACACATAGGTGAAATCAATGCTTATGCTGCTTTTAGATGCAATACTGACAATATCCGTTAATAGTACACAACAGCGCTACATATGTATGCATCCTGTCAGTCCATCGTCTATCTGGTGCTCCACTCCGATGCCTAACCCAAGCTATGCCTTTTAAAAGTATTTTCAAATGGCAGAAGGTAAGTCGTGCTACAAAGATCAAAACTTATTTCAAAGGACAACGCTGACTATCCTAACGAAACTATCTTGCAAGATCTCACACAGAGTCAACTGATTCTCTTAACTGCTATTTCTTTCTATACATGTTCATGCCTGTTAGAAAATCAAGAACAGTTCCTATTGCATTTACATTATTTATGCAATACAGGGAACAGGATAAATTAAGGAAGTCTAATTTCCGAAAAGCTTTCTGATAGTATACAGCAGACTATTGGCTTCCCAAGAAAAAAACCCAAAATCTTTAGACCTGTAAAATTGCATAGGCCAAAAAAAGCAGAAAATAAGCCTACAGCAGGTTATTAAAATAATAACGTGTAGTGTTTCTTTTAAAGAAAATAATTTCAATTAGCTAGTCACAGCAACAAGCAATTTAAACAGTGTACTTCCTAATTTAAAAGTTATAAAACTCAGTCCTGACATTATGCATTCACTTATCTTCTTCAGATGCTGAAACTGGCTTACCAATAGACTTTTTACAGTGTTTAGCAAACACCTCCTGATCTGCAGAACATCAATTAATTTACTGTCTGTGATAAGACGGATATTTGTCTTTTGAAATCTGTTGCCGTATATTATAGGTGGCAGAGTCCACCTTTCTACAAACTCACCCCACCTAAGCTAATCTTTCAGAACCTACTACCTAACACTTTAATAACTTTCTGTATCCCAAGCCTCATTCATGGAAAAGAAATTCCCTAAACATGATGGTCAGGAGCGGTGAGGGACGTACACAGAAATGTAGAGATATCTTCCAAACTCTACTAGTTTCATACAACAGATGTTTCTGAAGAATATGACCAACGATCCAATAGAATAAATATATCAGAGGTATTCTAAGCCAGGCATAAAGGATGGCACTTCACTATAAATTTGATTAGCGTCTTCCTAATTAAAGATAGGATCTTCAAACAGTGCACAGTTACTGATTCTCTCCTGCTTGAGTTAATGCAAATTCTAGTACTAGTAAATAATGCAGCCTTTTCTCTGAGTTAAAAATATGTAATATTCAGAGACTTGAGTCAAATTGCTGTAAGCTTTTTCTACTATAACTTTCCCACTACTTCTGCTTACTCAAAGCATAAAAAAGGATGTTTTTCTTAATTGCTTTTCCGAACACTCCACATCATTATGACAACACAATAACTGAAAAAGGACAAAATGCCTTGAAATGACTTTCCTCTAAGTTGCATTTGGTACAAAAGACATAAAAAAAAAAAAAGGAAAAAGTATTACACGTAAAACTTTTTCAACTTGGATTTGCAATCCAGAGCAAGCATGTCAGTGATATAAGCTGGCTGAGGGGCAGAGAAATGCCACAAGGAGAATTTAAAGAGAACTGTGCATCTTTCAAGATTTCTTTTATTGGATACAGGATGCTGTACCAGTCCTCAATAACACATTAAAAGTACTTCAACATGTTATAAAAATATTACAGAACAACAAATACCACATCCATTCAAGCGGCTCCAGATTAAGTCTTCCTTCTCTTAATAGCAGAAAGTGACACTGAAATCTATAAGGAAGTTATTTTGTTATCGTATGTATTTTAATCTTATGTAATAACCCCACCTTACATTCCATAAAAGCAAGCTGGTAGTGGAGGTGCCAGATGAGATACAGCACCACAGCAGTTTCTCAGGCCACTACAGACCACTAATACAACTGCCAGCTTTCTTTGCATCTGTACCTCAATTACAAAATTACTATTAATTTCGTTAACATGCATGAAATATTTCAGAGTTGATTCACGTACAGAAATCTATTAACTTCAAGTAACTGTATCAAAACATGGATAAACTTTTACTTCATTTAAATGCTTTAGAGGTGTAATGACATGGATGAGACACCTTTTAAGAAGATTTCAGAAGGTGATGAGACAGATGGGTTTAGGGAGACATGTTTAGGTGCTAAGGGCTTTAACTATGGAGGAATTGTGACATGATCTTGTTGTAGCCCTGCTTTTTCTTACTTCTGAATTCAACAACAATAGGAAGTTCATGAAGATTTGCAATGAGATTTCACCCATCTTTTCCTACATTCAGGCCTCCATAGCTAGATTTTACCTTATTGCTCTTAGTTATGTTTCTCTACACAATACTAAATACTCTTCTTCACGTGCCCACGTGTTTTACACGGCTCACATGTACAGGCACTGCTCTTCCTTACCTGTTTTCTACTCCCACAATTAAAAACAACAACAAAACCCTCAAACAGCTACTTTTAAAGGTAGGAGAAAAAAATACAGAAAGCAGTTTATACGGCTAAAACGTTTGCATAGTGAAGAGCAGCAAAAAAGCAAGCATTAGGTTGTCAACTGCGGGCAAAAGTTCCAGAGAAGAAAGCGTTCAGGAGCTTGTGAGCGTCGACAAACCCAAAATCTCACGACACTAACGGGGGTGCCAGGAAAAAGCCCCCCCGGAGCCCCGGCCGGGGGCGGGGGGAAGCGGCAGCTCCATCTCCGCTTCCACACGGCAGCCGGGAGTTGCCAGTCATTTGGCGGGCTGGAAGGAGGGGCCGCCGGCAACAAATCGCTTTTTCGCTTCCACCAGCGCAGGGAAATTTTATACCGCGAGAGAGCCGGAGACTCGGGGGAGGTGGGCTCGCCGCAGGGCGGGCGGGCAGCGGCTCGGCGGGCAGGCGGAGGGGCAGCCCCGAGGCACCGGGGGAGGCCCGGCTCGGACAGAGAGCCGCGGTGCCTGTGGGGAGATCCCGGGGAGCGCCGGCCCGCCTTCCCCTCAGGGATGCCCGAGCTCCGCCGAGCACCCGCCCGCCC